>JAPYMA010001988.1:0-13002 GCA_035041965.1 Anisakis pegreffii
ATGCTATTAATACTATTGCTATTGTTATTATTAATTTCGTTATCACTGTTGTGAAATGATGCTTATTTCTTTTGATCAAATTCTCCCATATTAGGTTTCTGATTCGAACAAATTATCATTTTCAATATCACCATTATTACTTGTATTGTTATTATTATTTTATATGCATACACACATGTTCAGAATAAAAACTTCAATGATTTATTGATAACAGGAATTTTGCTAATAAGACAAAAGAAACGAATCGACGTTAGCCAACCTCAAACGTCTTCACTTGATTCACCTTACTAAACTGTTTTCATCCATTACACTGCAATTTTTCCTCCTTAGTCGACACCGGTACTCCAGTTTATTCCCAATTCTCCATCGTCACATTGTAAGCATTACTTACCGTTTGAAACCTTATTTTGGACAATATTAAATTTATAAATACTCAATATTATTGTAATTGCTTTACTATCATTATTTTCATTAACTTCATTATTATTGTCAACTTTATTAACAATAATAATATTACTATTACTATTATATCAAACGCATACTGAGAACTAAGATCAACTACTATAATTAGCAACGAAAATAATGAGATGGTGCCCTCTTTGTATGAATGGATGATCCTGGTGAAACGATTAAAGAACTGTAATGAAAAACAAATAGATAACATCCATGAAACAGATAATATATCTATCAAATACTACAGACAATTATTGTCGCACCACCTGACGATCGCCGCTCGCCGCCCACAACAACATCCACTAAGATGATATGTAGTGACGATTATGAACGCTATAATAAAGATATTTTACGCTAATTCTCTCTTATCAACACCTGACTTCATCTACTTATAGATAGTTATCCATCGAATACGCTGCTTGTGTCAGATGAACGAGGAATGGAAAGATTTAGGCGGAACGACAGCCATCCATCTCAACATATTTCGATTCATTTATCTCAAGCCCAGAATTTGGATATGAAGCACCCTCTGGGGGTGCGAGACGGCATGCCAGGGGGTGCGGAGGGTAGGGTGACAAGGCTTGAGTGAGGGGTGTAGAAGGAGATGCGAGATGAGGTTTTATTTTTTATACATTAAAACAGGCGAGAACATACTTCACGGCAATACTTTACAAATAATTCTTTCGGTCACGTTTCATTCTTAAATGAACTGTTGTTGTAGGAGGTGCGAAGGCAACTTGGAGTTTTCTATGAGGTGCGAAGGGCAAAAAAAGTTGAGAACCAATGCTTTAGAACAATATGAATTTCTATGGTAAGAATAATATCAATAATAATATCAGTGGTAAAGATAATGATAATGATAATAGCAATCAAATGGCGACTTTCCGGAGTGCAGCAACACAGTTGCTAACAAAACTGAAAATGTAATGACAGGGAAGCAGATGATGAATTGACAAGTGGAATGACAAATAACAATGACAATAATTCCGGCAATAATAACAATGATCCCAAATTTAATGCAACTCACAATACTACATAATTAATCAAAAAAAATCTAAATTAACAACCGAATTCGACAAAAATACCAAAAAAATTACTCAAAATTATTGTTTTGATAAATCTGAAAGGAATCTTTTGCAATAATAATTTCAAAAAAGTTTTCACACCCCATAAACAAATATAATTGTCACGATTCATCGTTTCATCCATTCAATCACCCCATTCATTCATCATAACTTAGCGTAATCCTACAGCACTCTCTCTACCGACACTGATTATGAATTGATAATAATAAGGGCAATAATAACAACGTGTATATTATTACTATTAATGTCATTATTATATTTTGTTATTAATATTTTCATTGTTATAATTATTAACATCAGCAATTATCATTACTGTTATTATTATAACTATGACATGCGACTGGCTAGCTCATTACTTTATGAAACAAGATAAAGAGTGTGTTTGCTATCTGCATAAATATTTCACAGTAACTACCCAAATTACGGACATGATCCGCTGAAAGTAAGATCGACCGTCAAAACAATCTAAAAATAAAACAATACTGATTTGAAAAACTGAAACAGCGATTTATATGCAGCTTCTGGAGTGCTTCGGGCGTCTTAATATTACCATTAGTTAACAACTGAACATACAATTCTCAAGGGGAATTCGAACCCTTAGGCTTCGTACATAACGGGCAGATACTCTAACCGATTTAGCCACCGCTGGTGATAACAGTAGAAGCAAACAAACTGACGACCAATTGAGCCTGTAGTGGCTGAACGGGCTGGAGCACCTGGCCGACTGAGCAAACAACAGGACAATGGTTCGAATTCCCCTTACGACACCAATTTTTCGCTTGTTGACTAAGAATAATAATAACATGGATCAAGACGTATCTAGAGCAGTCTTCCAATAGGTACAAAGTACTAAATGTCGATGATTTACTCAGTACAAAAACAAGAAAAAAAATGTTTAAACCCTCATCAAAACATCACAAATTCATAGATATTTCACTCAACCACTCAATTATCCATCCCAATCATGTAAAATTCTAATTTAAATTCAACGTTTACTTAGATATACATTCATACTCATCTAAACACATGCATAAAATAATATACAAATTTCTGTAAATTAATCATATTCATTATCACAAACAAATGTAATATTCTGAAAATTTCACAGTAAACAATCATTCAGTTTGCTACAGATGAGGCAAAAACAGAAACAAACTTAATGATAATCATCCCGTTCACTGCAAAAATTCCTATGAAATAAAACCTTTGATAAAAATTCTTCGATAAACAGATAAAGACCAAACCACTTATTTAGATATCATAACATGATATATGCAAGCAAACATCTCGTAAAATCTACAAAGAAAAGCAAAAATAAATGGGCAAGAAAAGTGGTACAGTGATGATTGGTAATAACTGGATAAAGGTGTGCTGCACAAAATAGCAACATGGGGTTGATCGAAACGCGAGAAATCGCTCCGACCCAAAGGCAAGAGTATGCATGCGAAAAAGTAATCGATCTTCGTCAAATAAGCAATGCTAATCGAAGTGATCACTGTGCGCACGTGTTTATTCCATCAAACAGACTGTATTTCGTGGCTCATTTTGAGTCCCTCTTGCTAGAAATCATTGGGCAATATGGAACGAAAAGTAGCCCTACACATCTATGTTCACCGAATCAATAATCAAGGTTAAACTTCCATAAAGATGGATGATTCATTATGCTAATATCACTAGCTGCGCGGCAAGAGAGATGTCAGGGAAGGAAAAATGTGATATTGATGATAATAGAGAGGCATAAACTCGTAATGAATTAGTAGAATTGTAATTGCTGAATGAATAAATAAATAGATAAATAAGTAAATGAATTGAGATGATATCGAACGGACGCTTCTAAGTAAATTAAATTAATAGTGTCCAGCGGGGATGGGATCACTTCCGATCACATTAAGGGACACGAGTTTTTTCCTGCATTTTATGGCTGACAGCACTCTTTTAGTCACAAACATCAATCGCACTTTGTAGAGATTGGTGAGATCGTGTTTGATAAACGTTTATATAATACAACTATATAATAGCATTATTCTGCGAGACTGCTTCGTTAATATTCATGAAAAGAAGGAAAAGCAAAAGGGTAACGGCATTAGAGTTAGTTTTGTTCACAACGCAAAAAATATGATTATTATTGTTATAGACGGAATCGGAACAGAAAGTAAACTAAAACTTAGCAATGAAAACAAAAACAATGAAAAACTGCTCGAAGAAAGAAAAACGTAGCCGAAAACACGTTTTTTTTTTTGAAGAAAGGAAGATTAAATGCGCAACAAATTTAAAAGATTCAATGAAAGAAAAAGCATGACAAACCCGCATCAGTGCCTTCTTAGCACTTCTCGACAATTCTTCATCGTCCCGTTCAGCTTCGGCTGATGGTGCGTCTGGTACCAATTTCTGATCTTCGTTTTTCTTCATTGTTGTTATCGATTTAGTGAGGTGCTGTGTTCGACTATTTGGTTCCCAATTGGGATGCTATTACTGCTGCTGTTTTGGTGACGTTACGCTCACAACTGCAGACGCGCTTCGCTGTACTATTGAGCTTGAGCTGCAACTACTGAGTAGAAATATGATAAGAAAGAAATATGATCAGATAAGAAATTTGTCGTCAAAGAAATATGATAAGAAAAGAAGACGGAAATTGAAACGAAGTATGAGTGGAGTGAAGTGGATGTCAAATTTAATTTGTACTACAAAAAAGTAAATCTACACTAAAGAAGAATGAGTGAAGTAGTTTTTAGATGAGCTTTCAAGAGAAACTTCAACAAAAACCTTTTTGATGAAAAATGAAAAATTCATGCATTCATTTCTCAAACAAAAAACAAACTACTTTTGGGTTTCACTTTTTCAAATTTCTCTTTCTCTTGAAATGAATCACTGCACCCAAATATTATTTACACAATCCAAAACACATCCTTCCATAACACTATCCAAGTTACTATGTTGCATAATATTATTACGCACTACTATGATTACTAACCTACCAGCCATCTATTCAATTACTAGCTTTCATACGCACAATTCAAGTCGATTTATGACTACATTAAAGGGATGTTAATCAGAACAGTAATACTAATAACAAAAATAATAATAAAAACCGCAGCAATAATAATGATAGTACATATTGCATATCTACATTTATAAACACTAACAGACGTTAGTCATGAATTAGTAACTAGCATTTGAACACTAGGATAAAAACAAAAGTTAGCGATGCTCAACAACGAGTGACCGGTAAGTATGGCCGAGTTTTGAAGCCACTTAATGGTATCGTATTTGGCTCGGCGGGGCAATAGGGCAGTGAAGTGATATGGCATGACACGGCACGACACCAACACAACCAACCGGCTCACCCTAGCCGTAGAAGGTAGGATGGGTTCAAGAAGACAATGAATGAATGAATAAATTAATGAATGATATGTAATAAAATACATTTCATGGAATGTAGAAAAAAATGAAACGGCATATTTTCTTAGACTGGAAAGTGCAATCTTGGACGAAGAAGAATAAGAAGAGGAATTGTATTGAAACTAGAACTACTTAATGATAATGACAGTGATAATGATGAATGAGTAAGAGAAATGACAGATCTTATTTCAAAAAGTATTTTCTTTCATAACCATAATTCGAATGAGTTCATTACGCAATAACTGTGATTTAAAAAATGATGAAGAATCAAAAGTGAAACCAAGATCAAAAACCGGTCAAAAAAAGTCATTTATCACCATTAAGAAAACAAAGACCAAATTAATTAAAAGAACCATTAATGAAATTAACGATTAATCAACAATTTTATGATTTATAATTTATAATCATACCATACCATTCCATTCCATTAAACAATCAATCACATAACTCATCCAACAGTTATTGCACACCTGCACTGATCAAGTTCAGAGGGATAGATTAAGAAGAAGGTGGCCTCTTTCCTCCCTCTTCTTCTCCCGAAATTTCCACTTTTTGTTTCTTCGAAAAAAATTGCGGGTTGCGTCCAGTTTACGATGTCAAGTTTATTATTTCTCATTTTGCAGACATAGAAATTTGGGATGTGCGGTTGAATTAGTACACAAATAATGACGAGTGATTGATGAAGACAAAATGATTCTTCTCATTTTTGATCAATAATTCTCGAATTAATTTTGCAGATTTTGCAGACGTGATACAGCACCTTTCATTCATACATCTTACAGCCTTCGATCCACGACCGTAACCACAAAAAAAATCTCAAGACAAGTGCCATCAAAGTACTTTTCTCCTCCCTTTTCATCATTATTTTCAACAAAAGTTGTCATCATTAACATTATTAGTGCTATTATTATCGTTTTATCATTATTATTATTATTGGCGTTCTTATTACCACTATTAAGAGCTCTCGCTCGGTAAAGGGTGCTGAGGTGTCAAGGGACTCCATAGAAGGTGGCCTAGACCCCCGAATTTGCGGGGAGTACCGTAGGCCCTAGCTTTCTGAAAATGAGTAATGTGAACGTATATGATGTCAACAGTATCTCGTCTGTTTAAGAACCCTTTACACTTTGAAAACTCATGATTATGATAGAATCACAATGACTTAGCCAAGGTTTTTGTTCTTCATCCCCTCTTTTTTTTTTCCCTTTTTTTATACCCTCCAAGCGCCCCCTCTTGTGCGTACAAGATTCAAGATAGATTTAGATTCAAGATTCAGGTATAAATTGTACATATGACGAAAGCAAATACATTGTTGAGGTACGGCCTCTTTGATATCATTCTGGGCAATTGTTCAAGGACAGTTGTTTCGGACAGCAACTACCCAAGGGAGAGAACGTGGAGGGAGGGAGGGGGGGAGGAGGAGGAGGAGAAGGGTTGTTGCTCCGGATGGTAATCGTTCAAGGAGACAGCAATTGTTGCGAGTGATCAACCAACCTGAATGGCTCGGTGAAGCGAACGAACTTTTTGGGGGTTATTTTCAACAGAATTGCGCGCTTCTACCTATTTCGCCACTATGTGTTTGGCGGACTTCTAAAAAACCTTGCAAATTCTCTGAATGTTTCTATCTCAAGGATCCTGACGACCTCTCGTCATCCGGTGCAGAAGTATGCGACGCGAAGATGATACGTGAGCACCCGTTAATCTGATTAAAAGCGATTAGATTTCACCTGAACGGCTAAATTTGCTGCTGTTGTAGTGAATGATTGTCTCGGTGAAGTGTCAGCGGTGGTCGCCTCTGATCTCAGTTCTCCAATCCTCCATCCATTCGATCATTCTGCTCTATTCTTTATTTCATCCAGACTTACGCTGAAAACTACAGTCATCCTGTATAGAGTACATAAAAAAGCTGAATCTCAACAAAACAGATAAACAAAAAGAAATAAAATGGAACAGAACAAGAAAATGAGTTCGTAAATGAAAAAGAAATCTAAGAAGTCACACATAAATGAAGAAATAAATGAACGCTGAGTCATTCAGCTACCTAAATAATACCACAATACTATTTACCCACAGAAACACTTATGCAGTTACGTAACAATTGATGTGAAAAATTCAGTACAAAAGTAAAATAGTAATGCGACAGCCAGTGATGAAAGTACAGTTAAGCAAAATTAAATAAGCATTACAAAAATGTGCCACAAATTCAAATAAAAACTATTTGAAGGAATACACAAAAATCAACTGAACAAATTTATGTATAGATAGATAAATATTGCCACTTCATTACGATAACTACAATAACAAGAACAATACTAAAACATTCACAAACGTCTGTGAATATAATTGTTATCTTTTGTTGAAAAATCAAAATTTTGCTGAAAAACCCATTCATTCATCCATTCATTCACTTATTTCGTTTGTCGCTCGACCGGCATTTATTAATTTCTGAATTGTATTAATAGTGGACGAGCGCAAAGAGGCCAAGAAGATCTACAGCAATTAAAAGTGGAATTATTAAATTTATGCTATTAAGGACGTTATGTTATTGAAGGTTCGATGGATTAAAGTGTCTATGGACTGTAATACGTTCAAATGAAATAAATAAATGAATTAATAAACTAAACAAATCAACAAAGAAAAATTGTAAGCGAACATAAAGAAATAAAGCAAACGAGAAAATAGATACGCAAAAATACGTACATGAATGCAGTAACAATTCTATACCATCCACGCCATCTTGCTTATTCGCATGTGGCTCTTCGTCATAATAGTGGTGAAGGTTTGAGTAGCACGAGGATTTTCGGTTGTCCTCTTTGCTGTTCTTAATGAACTGCTAAATGAATTGGTGAATACTTCTAAATTTGATTCTTTTTCCTTCGTTCATACTTCAAAATTAAAAAAAATGAACAAAATCATATATTTATCTCAACAACAACAATAATACTGATAACAATAATAGCACATTATATAACAATAATAATGACTAGAAATATGTATCACTGACATTTTCATAACACAACATTCTTCAGAACATGTATAGTACACGTATACATACAATCATAAACACAACAATAATAACAACAATAATTTTAGTAGAACTGGCAACAAAAGTCACAATGTAATATTAATATTTAAGATTTTGATGTATGATGCATGCACATACGCACATTTGTAGACTTTAATAATAACTGTAGCATTGTTTGATTGTATGGGAATGGCCAAAAGTTGACCCATAAAGTAAGGAGGGACGCCATCCTGCTGGCAACACGCATCAACTCCTTCAGACGTCCTTTCAAGTCGATAGACACATCGATCCTTGAAATATGGATACATCGGTATTCTCATTAATCATGCTTTTCAAAATATATGGTCTACTTGAAGTGTGCATTATGTTTAAATTATATTTTCATCAGTTCATCACAGCTATAATATGTCTATAACATTTTATAAAAGAACCATCATCAGTCAGCATTTCAACATTTCGAAATTTTGAACAGTTTGGTTCCGACCGAATCCAAATTTGGTTAGGTTACCATTATGAGCTAAAAATAATATTATTAAAAATAAAAGTTGTGAGGAAATTTATTTGTTTCAAATACATTATTTCATTCAATTTCTTTCTATAGTGAAAAGTAAAAAAAGAGAATTCCATCATTCAAAAATCAATTCTTTGATCAGACAAACAAAACACGTTATAAGGTCAAGATCAAGCAATGACGCCTATCCATCCATCTTACAATTGGGACATCTACCATTCACCTATCTATTTCTCTCGCTCTGTTCTCACACTCTCTCGCTTTTGTTGCTTCAAAGAACGATCGAATTTTTTCGGTTTAAAATTTAAAGTACATTCTCGCCGATACCGCACTCCCGATATCATTAATATTGCCCTTCAATTCACCCCTTTTTCTATTCATTCTCTTCTCATCACTCCCTACGTCTTGATTCAACCAACCAATCAGTAAGTCACAATCAGAAAAAAACGGATGCAGGGAAAAATGATAAAAAGTATCATTATCAATGAATTTATGAATGGAATTGCTGATTAAAAGCCGTATTACACAAACTAAATGAACAATGGTATCAGTGACTAATAATAATAATAATAATAATAATAATAATAATAATAGCAATAATAATAATAACTTTGAAAATTTAATTTATCTCACCATTCCACCTGATCATGTGAATTTATTTATCTCAAAATTTAATTTACTTCACTATTCCATCTGATCTTCATCCAACAGTTAACCAAACATATGAATGAACAAATAAATATTCTAATAAATAACCGAATAAATGAATAAATAAACGAGTAATATTAAATTTCACTTACCTGTTGTTTGATGATATTAATATTAACAATATTATTATTTGATTCATTTACTGAAGTGCTTGTCGATTCATTCAGTGTTTGCTGGTTTGTTTGACTGTTTGTTTGTCCTGGTAAGATTGCTGTTTTTTGGGATGAAATGGTGTCACTTTATTACTTTTCATAAACGCTGCTACTATCGAGGAAGTATTGCTTGTCAGAGAATCGTTGTTAGACGAAGATGATGAGGAGTAGGTTTTTGACAATACCGATGAAGATTTGCGAGGATTTGTTGAGATTGATGGCAATTTTGCTGAATTCGTTGAATTGCTCACAACTGATTGCTGCTGCTGCTGCTGACCATTATCGCATTGCTGCAAAGCAATCGCATCCTCATGCTTTGCACTCCCATCAGCTGCTTCTGCGATCGCTATTGTGCGAAGTTCAGTTAATGCGAGTGCCGCCGTATCACTATGATCAGCACTCTCTCCATCAATCCGTAATGAAGTTGTTGCTAGTGATGTTGTCGTACGGTACTGCAACTACAGTACACTTACTTCTATTTTTTATTTCTAGCATCTTTTCGCAAACGTGGCGGAATGCGATCATCCTCTTCAAATCTTTGCGCATAGAAGCCTCCGCATAAAGTCTTGCAAATGATCTCCTAGAATATATGAGCGCAAGGGCGAAATCTGCCCCAAACCATTTTCTCACTTTATGTTCGGACTTTAGGGAGAGCGTGCAGTATTTTGCTTCATTCATCCAAGATTTTCGCAAAACAAGTGATAGTAGAACAGTAAGATACAGTAAGGCAACAGCAAGAAGGGATTACCAAGGAGAACCGTTGACCCTCTCAGGATGAATTAGGGGGAGGGAGCCTATCTTTGGCGTTATCATATCAGTTCTCATCTTTATCTTAGGTGTGCACCAAGTATACGGTAGAAAGATATAAAATACTTACAGTAGATTGCTGTTGTTGTTTTATTTGATTATCATTGTTCACAGAGGCGGTATTGAACAACCGATTTTTTGGGTGATCATTCTCTATATCACCATTATTATTACTGATATTATCACCTTCACTTATATTACCAACATTATTGCTATTATCATTATTATCACTATTATTATCATTATTATTATGGTGACTATCATTGTCAGAATCTGAATGATGGTGTCGAGCTGTCTGAGGAGAAAAGTAGTACGATCGGGTGGAAATATCTGACGATGTTAGTTTATTGACTGGTTGTAGAGGACTGTTGGCCACTGCTATTTGCAGTGATTGCGATAGAACATTATTATTGCTATTAGGCCTTTGAATTGCCACACCGTTCGCAGATAACGCTGATGATGAAGACTGAATTGTTGCTGAGAACTTCTGCACTGGTTGTGATAAATTATTGTTATTATTACATAAATAACGCATTTGTCTAGCGATGATACCGTTCGGCTTAGCAATATTTACGTGAACATCATCATTGTGATTATTACTGTTATTATTATTGTTATTAATATTAATATTATTATTATTGCTACTATTACAATTATTATTGTGATTGTGATTATGATGTTCACTATTTACATGTGCCATATTGCCATTTGCTAGACCTGAAAAGGATGAATGGAAAGGAAGAAGTAAATGAATGAACAAGAAAAATAAAACAAGTATGCAAAACAAACAATTCAGTGAATAACAAGAACAAAGCGAACAACAGCAAAACAATGCATCAACTCACGTCCATTTTTCGACGATGAAAGCTGTGATGGTGTTTTAGGAGGATTATTGAAATGACTCCATCTGTTGTTGTTTGAAACTTGGGTTGTTTGATTTGCAGTTTGAGTATCAACAATAGTGGTATTAATACGATGTCGTTCAGCCTTACGTGCTTCGATACGTTGTTGCAGTTTTTGTTGACGCATCGCACGACTATGTGATTTTGTTTGCAACTTCCATTTGGTTATAGCTTTCGTGACAGTCGCAAACGTTCTGTATTTATTGTTTATTAATTACCTCATTTATTACTGATATTTATTCGATCAACTTATTCGTTCACTGTTCTCTTGTAATTCATTACTGTTCGTCAAAATACAGCTCCTTTCATATAATACAAGCAAATACGGATGAATTTTAATCTTATGAAAGTTTTGGCGTAAGTCTAAACCTAATCAAAAGCTTAAGCCTAAGCCTAACTCTACAGTCGATTTGCAGTTTCATCCATATTTACTTCAACACACGCATCATTTCCATATGCTGTCAGAAGTGCGAAATTACTTCAACAGTATACGTAATTATAATATGAATGTATAAAATAATAATAACAATAATAATGACAGTTACAATAAGAAAAATAAAAATAGGAACTATGAATATAAAAATGCGATATTTTTCATATGCAAATCTTGTACGAGTATCATGTCGTTTTCAATGATTACTTTTGGTATCATTTTATCTTGATGAATTCTGTAGAGCAGATTCATTATGTTCGTCGTGGACATCAAAAGACAGTTGAATTAATAAATAATCATTGCACCTACTTTGAACTTAATGGCTTCTCAATATGATAACGTGCCACGTTCGTACCAGCCAATCCATGTTCAATTACATCGGCGCCTATTTGCTCTTCATAATCCGTGACACGCAATCCAAGTGGACTTTTATCTAGACCCTTAAGTTTCATCTCAACTTTAGTATATCATCGAACCTCAGTGCTATTTTAACGCAACAAATCCTTGAATCTACGCCCGACTTCATTCAAAAAATAAGAAACTTTTTCGTTATTCAAACTTCACATAAACTTTTATATTCTTCTTTTTTTCTTACCGTTTCCAAACCAAAAAAATCTTCTCCTAAATGAAATGAAATGCGATGAACTGAAGTCTTCTCAAAACGTTTCTCTTCCCTCCGTTCTGATACAATCAAGCGATCATGTTACTGTTGAACAAACACTGAATATAAAGTTAAAACTAAAACTACGTCAATTATTATTCACCAACTATATTCTGAAGCTTTACAAAAACGCTGCCAACTGAGTTCAGTTTCTCCGTCATCCACCAGTAAACAATAAATTTGTCATTCATAGTATTTACAGGAACATACACCAGTGTGTTTGAAAAAAAACCATATCATTTCAATTCACTTCAGTTTCTTTTAAGGTTTCATCCTTTTCTGTATCCTTCTCAGATGATTGCATTCACAACTATGTTCTTCATTTCATTTCTTCATATCCAAAAGTTAATCTAATTAGCTCAGACTAAAAATTTTCATTTCACTTATTACTCATAATTAAGCATTTCTTAAAGATGCTTACTTCCTTCCTTGTTTTTAGTTCGTTTAGCTTGTGATTTGAGAGCTATTCAATCACACATTAGCCAATGAATTATGTGCTATTATTTGTCGCATCTCAAGTCTTCTTACTTCTTTCAGTGGTATCGAAAATGAGTGAGTATGGTGTATATTGTTAATAGTAGTTTAATGCAGTTAATCAGCTCAACTTTATCAAATATACTCAAACATTCATACTCATGATCATTAATTGAGCCATTAATTGCTTGATCATCGATATGATTTGGTCATCATGAAAGAAGTACGAGTGAGTATGCAAGAAAAATTAAACTTTCGGAATTGAGAAAACGAGAAAATAGGTGCCCATGGGATCAAATCTTCATTGGGCTAATTATGCACGATTGAAAACTGAACAGAAACTTAAATGATAATTAGAAGCATGGACACGATCATAATGGATAAATTTTCAAGAG
>JAPYMA010001990.1:0-11309 GCA_035041965.1 Anisakis pegreffii
CCGCGTGACCCTTCCATTCTTTGCATTTGAACTGATCATTCTCACATTTTATATCTTAAACTATCCATCTCTTCACTTGTAATCTCATTTCTTCTCTACATTAAATTCCAAAACAAAATCTAAACTCCGAAACCAAATTCGAAACCCAATCCAACTTCAGATTCTTCCACGATTCAAACCACCCAAACGTCCAAAATAATCCCAAAAACGTGACCAACACCAACCGCCACATCCTTTCTCGTCCGACCCATCACGACAATCCAAATCGCCGTCACAAACCCACGATCGCGGTATGCATCTGGCCGGATTGTTCTTGATTCTCGACGAATAAATTGACGAGATCAACGACGACGCGGAATGTAAAGAGCTCGATGAGGTTGCATCTGATACGCATTCGAATTCATTATCTGGATTGCACGATCGCCTCGCTGCAACATTTCATACTGAATATCAACTTTCTGATAACATTTTTCTTACGTTTTCCATTCATCCGTCACAACCTTAGTTTCTTTTTGAAAATTCTGAGAACCTTTCCATTACATTTTTCATAATTTCCAACGTCTATTCTGTTTCGATTTCAAAAACGAAACAAAAAAGTATCTCCATAACATTCCATTTCCTTCTTTCAAATATTACGTAACAAATTTCGTCATTTAGTATGCACCCCACATTTTTCTTCAATATTCTTTCAAGTTTTCCCTCTGCCCGTTTTGATGACTAATTTTGATAAAATTATTTTTATTACTACTACTACTACTACAATATTATTATCATTATCATTAGTATCCTTATGAATGTAATCGTTATTCTTATAATTCATTTAATACTATCATTTTATTATTATTATTATTATTATTATTATTATTATCATTATTAGTATCATTATTACTATTTTTATGATTATCATTATTATTACAATGACTTTCGTTACTTAATCCATCCCGCTCACTCTAATCATGTTCGTACAATATCCCTCACACACATTACTGAATTCAAATCTAATAATCTCCTCCCGCCACGTCACCAACTCAATTTTTTACAATTATTACACAAAACTGTACATTCGCATCATCCACACAATATCATCCCCATTTCTGATCACTACTACTGATAAACAATGTTATATAATAACACATCGTAAACTAATCCAACCGAATATAACAACAATAATAATAATAAATAATCACCTATAATAATAAACAATATGTATATATTAATAAATAATAACATACAATAATAAACAACAATAATATATAATAATATATTAATAAATAATAACATACAATAACAAATAATAACATATAATAATAACTAATAACCTATAACAATAAATGATATATTAATAAATAATAACATACAATAATTAATAACATACAATAATAAATGATAATACTAACAAAACACAAAAACTATGTGCCTCTATGCAATGAATCAGCACTCAATGCACGATACCCTCTCATCAGATAACTAGCACAATGCCGTTCACTGACTCACTCCCAACGATACGATTCCATCATTCAAATCAAATCAGCTAATGTAAATATCATCACCCATTATTTCTATACACTAACCAAATATAAATATGAATCATTTTTAAATAATCTATAAATAATTTCTTTTCCTTTTCCAATGTACTTTTCACATATGGAAACAATTTTCTGCGATTTCATAATCGCCCAATTTTATTACCAATTTTATTATGACAATAATCACCATAATAATATTATTATAATAATATATAACATAATATAAATAATAATATACAACAATAATAAAAATAATATATAATAATAACAATTATAATAATAATACATAACAATAATAATAATTTGATTCATTTTACCCCCTTTAAAGCTATTTACAAGCAATGAAATTTCCTCTCAAATTCAGCAAATTTCCTTTCTTTCATTTGGAATCCAAAAGAAAAACTTTAATCGGAAAACAAACAATCCAATTTGGAAAATTTTTACTATCAATATTCTTACGTTGACTACACAAAACAATCAACCGACTTATCAAAGACATAACGAAATACAGATGAATTTGTTCAATAACGATCAGAAATATTTGAGGAATGAGTTCATAATGTCTCAGAAAATTAATTTCTCGCGAAAAACAAACAACCAAACAAATAAACAAAACAAATCACCCACCGCAATTCGCTTCATCGTCCGCATGTGGACAATCCTCATCGCCATCGCATCGCCACGATAATGGGATACATTTTCCACTTTGACATTTAAACTGTTCAGCTAGACAATCTGAATTACAAAAATCTTTTCTTCCCTTGAAAAGATCCCTCGAAAACTAAACTTTCAATATTTCAACCATTCATTTTGGAAAATGAGTAACATTTTTTCAGAACGATAATCGAAGTTTCTAAAAAAGTTCAAATACAGAAAAACGATCATTAGAAAGCAAAAACAAAACATGGTGTTCGCAGCAATAAGCAGCAATTCCTCACAGAACAGTAGTATAAAAAGACAAATATAAAGACGACAAACATTTTAATAACACCAATTAAAACTCTAATAAAAGCCAATGCATCAGATGCATCAGAACAAATAAATAAGGGTGGTAATAATAACGATAATAAAAGCAATACAACAGAACAAGTCTGCTCTCAAATCAGCCACTCACCTCCTTTTGTAATAGGAGGCAATGTCCTATCCGAGTTTGAACGTTCAACTGCTGCAAATATTGACAATCACATAATAACAATTCTCATTATAATAACTATTATACTGATATTAATAATTATAACAAAAATGATAATATTATATCACTGCTTATGACAATATATTTATATTAGTTATATCAATATAACCAATAAAAATATTGGTAATTATAATAGCAGTGACGATATTAATGGGATCTTATCTCGCCTTCGTATAACTGCATCTAAGGCCGATACAACGCCAATCGGGTGGCAGGATATATTAAGCACAGGTACAAATTAGCAAATAGCAAATTTTCGAAATCTGCTCAAAAAATTTGCCACATCGGGATGAGAGGCAACACCGAAGCGTTGTGAAAAGAAACATTTGAAGAGATTCCGCAATGACCACAATTCTAACTTCCCTTAACCAACAACCAACTTTTCCAATGCTCTTAATCAAATGGGATAACAAATGCACAAACACAGTTTGCAACGTGATGACCCATTTAACCCATTGCTCACTTTTGTTATCACTAAGGCGCATACAGAATTTTTACTGCTCATTCGAAAAACTCTCAAAACCACGACTTGAATATCACAGCTAGGTGAAACTTCATCTGATAAGCCTTGATAACTTTATCAGTTCTACTCTAGCACAGAGTTGGTTGCATTTAGGGCGTTGGCCACCAAACCAACAAAAAATTTTTTAGTTCCCAAATCCACTCTAGTTCTTTGATAAACTTCAGTGGAATTCATGAGCGATTCAAAGAAAACTTAAGAAGTAGAACTGAAATTATCACTAATATCTTATCACGAGCCTTAGCTACCAAACGAATTATCAACGGCAACAGGCTCTGCTGATGGGTTAATATGATCACCACACTGCTTGCTTTCTGTCTGTCAATTGTAAAGCTTTTGGGAACTGGATGATGTAGACACGGGGAAAGTGTCTGCACTGGCTTGAAGCTGCTGGCATAAATAAATAAATAAATGAATAAACTCGAAAAAATAAGCTCACCCCTTTGCGGTGGTAATTCAATAGAGTGCACCACCAACACGAACACATTCAAAAATATCGTCGTCCAGACTAGTAACATGATATTACTATTACTTTTGCTGTTGATGTTGCTCTGTTGTTACGTTGTTTCAGCTTTAAAATTGACGGATTCGTTGAAATTTATTGAAGTGAATATTAATTTTATGGTCGATTATTTAAGATTTAAGATATTTATACGTACGATGACGAGTC
This sequence comes from Anisakis pegreffii, assembly GCA_035041965.1. Taxonomy (NCBI): domain Eukaryota; kingdom Metazoa; phylum Nematoda; class Chromadorea; order Rhabditida; family Anisakidae; genus Anisakis; species Anisakis pegreffii. The sequence goes on from JAPYMA010001990.1 coordinate 3,909, forward strand.
TGTTCGATTTGCTGTTCCTTATCGTTTCTATTCTTCGTGTTCAAATTGCTATTAATCGTCTCGTTATGAATAATGCAAATATATTCGATGAAGAATTAATAACGAACGATGAATAACGCGCTTTGAGATAGAATCGTTTCAATTGCACAACACTCAACACACGACTGCACCAATCGTCAATGATTATTGCGCATCAATATAAAGCTGAAATTTCTTTGCAATAATTTCTTCGTTTGTGTTTTCTTCGCAAGTCACGAGGAAAATGCCTTGTTTAACGACGACTCGAACAAGCACTCGAACAATTTCACATTATACTGACAGGATTTAAGGCTCATCACTCATGACTAGGCTCAATGCGGCTTATTTTTGGTTCAGTTATCGGATAAGGCTGAATTACACCAATCATGAGGTTCCACTTAATCCCACCGCAGCATCTAACCAATAATCTCTCTCCACATCTCCATCGCTACAACTCGGTATCCAAGTTACTATCATCTTATTTTAGTGATCGGGCAATATTCCGCTTTGATCACTTTGCTACGGCAAACATTATCAGCCTATCACTAGGGTACATGCTAAATGAAGTGTTTCTCGTTTAAAACCACAACAATAACAAAAATATTAACATTACAATTTCGTAACGATAATCTCTTCAAAACGCGCTCCTATATCACATTACAAACACACCACTACGTTGTTGTGGTACTTGCCCAATTAAAAATTTGATGCTGACGAAAGAGAAATAAAAAGAAGTGCTATCAAAAGAATCACCACCAAACCACATTCAACAACAAAAAAAACGACAAATCAAATCGAAACATTCACGAATGAAACGCATCAAAACTCTCATCTCATCGCATTCGTCGTATTCAGCTTGCTACAACCAACAATAACATCACGACGAGCACATCACATGCACGCTGAATATTTTCGAATAAATGAAACCAAAACCGAATAATGAAAACATAAAATTGCCGTTCAATCGATTAATAAAGTACATAATCGTGTGTGTGTGTGTGTGTGAATCATTCAAAACAAACGAAACCAATTCCGACCGTAACAAAAAACCCCCCAAAAAACCATTAGCTTTTACACTCACACATACCAACATGATGATACATGTATGTATTCATGAACAAACCAACGCAATTAAACTATCATATTACGAAGAAATTCTTTTACAGTGAACGCGATCGGGATCACAACGAGGGACCTGAAATGCGCTCGTCGAGTTGGACTAGTGTCGCATATTGCTTAACAGATGGATGGACGGGATGATGATGAGTTCAAGTGCGGACCCCGGAGCTTAATTTCAAAGTTAGTCAATGCAAGGCAATGGCGAAGGGAAAGATTCACTATGAATGTAAATGCTAGCTTAAAGCTTCACTGTGAATGTAAGCCGAAATCATTTTCATTTGTCCACAATCAACCACCAGTCCAAGGAATAGAGAGCGCAATTGCTCAATAAGTGAATCATTGAAATATGTTTTAAAAAACGTTTTAAAAGCATTTTATAAGATTTCCAAAAGATTTAGCAAAGCTATCAATAAGCAATACCTTTGGTTTCTACTATGAAGGAATTTAGTTAAAAAGAAAGTAACCAGTATATCCGATTTCTTACTAAAATCTTGTTCGGTACTTTCCGAGTCAGCTGGCTTCAATGACTACCTAGTAGTTATCTTCTATGAATTTCTAGTAATAATTTTCAACTTAAAAACGCCGGCTTCGGATAACGTTTAAGTTTCGTGACGAATTGAATCGCTTCAGTTCCGAAAGTGTTCATCAGCAACAGTGGCGTCGTATATTGACTGCCGTAGAAAGCCTTAATATGATCAATACGAGAAAAAACACAAATACTAAAGCAGTAAACAACATCTTTCGCAAGCACCTTCAATACACTGCTATAGTTGTATACTCCATGATAAGAGAAATTTCAGATACAAAGATTGCTACCAAAAAAATATGGCTTCAGTCCTTCTCAGATAAGAAGATTACGTATCCTTTCTACGTATTTTTACATATTACGCAATAGACATTACTACCTCCAATATTCGCTTCACATCTAAACTCGATCTTCGACTCTTTCTGAATGAATTCCGGACTTCCCACTTACATCTTCGCAAGAAAACAAAATTCTTGAAATTTTCATCACTTCACTAATCGTAAATATTTTAGTGAATCTGAGCTCGAATACAATTTCTACGATATGAACGAGAACAATTGAAAAGACTGATCGAATGCTAGAGAAAAATCACAGAGCAAAGTGTACAAAATCTAAACATGGAAGTGGCATTTCCTTGTCGAACTTTCGTATCACACATCAAAACGACTCAATCAACAACCGTATCACCGTATCATATCAATCTCAATCACGTATTCTTATCAATCCCTCGCAACAAGCAGCACTCCACTCTACTCAGTCAACAACTACCTGCAAACTCATCCACTAACGTCACTTGTGATTGATCGCGAATGCAATGATGACGAAATGTTTATTCTTCACTAAACTATTGACAATACATTACAATCCAGAATATTCTTTCACTTGCTATTCTCTGCCAAAAAATCCACATGTGTATAAAGAATAACTATTACGAGGACAGCTATTGCAGCAGCAATAATTATCACTATAATTATGACAATATGATGATAAGTTAACATTAATATAGTAATCATAACAGTACTGATAATGATTACTATAGTGATAATTTCCTATCTAACTCAATAATAATAACAATAATATTAATCATAATAACAATAATAACAGTGATAATAACAGAAATAGGTGTGATACATCATCAACATAATAATATTATACATAATTGTGGGTGGTAAGGTAGTATGAAAGACATTGAAAAGCACGGTACTAAGCTATGTTATCCGCATTGCATTGCGTAACCCTTTAAAAAAAATTATGACTGCAGGTAAGAAACTAACAGGAGGTATGAATCAATGCTAATGACACGTCAGTCAGTCAGTCATGACGCTATTACAAAAATAGCAATAATAAGTTGCAGAAAGAAATAAACCTACTGAATCATATTTATAACAATAACAATAGTGATAGGTAATAATAACAGTAACAATGACAAAAATAAATGTACTGATTGTTACTCTTATTCAACGAACGAGTAACAGTTTAAGAATCAGTACGCATTGCATAAGTCTTATAAAAATTATGAAATGAAAATTGAACAAACAATATTATTTTATCGAGTCAGTGCTGCTCATATGGAGCATATTTGCATCATGCGAATTACTCACTCCCTCTCTAATAGCATCTTTTTGAGCTGTTCATCCAAAATTCTGCCGCTCCTTCGTTACTTTCCCTGTGCAGTCCTCTTCACCGTTGATTTTATTCTTCATCATGTCTGAAAGTTCATGACGGATCGCAGATCCGTTCCGGATGCATTCGTTCAAATACTAGTCAACAACAACTATTTATAGTGAGCGGCTCTTAACATTTGGACATATAAGAGTGAAACGGGCGGGCATCTATTGGGAACCCCCAACAGTTCATGCTGGCATAGATGGATTTTGGATTGGAAAAATCCGACGAGTTTTGACAGAATTCAGAAGTTTGGTCGAAATTCCGGATGTTGGAATGTTGAGAAATCGGTGGTTGGTTCGGTAGGATTCAGACCGAACCGATGTTCCGTTTGGATGTCATCATTTCAAAGAGCTCCTTATCTGACGTATCAAGTCCACTGGGACGGCCGCAGTGATCTGTGAAAATGTTTTTCAACAGAAATTTTACCCTACTGTTTCTACCTACTGCTATGAAAATGATAAGTTTATTTACGAATGTATTGAATTGCGTTTATGAAAACAACACTCCTGACTACATTATCAACAGGAAACGACCACTTATCACCGTTATCACAGAGTATTATCGGTATTTTCGTTGATAGAAACAATTTTATTATCAGTCTTATTTGTTATTGCCAAAACTCAAACAACATTATGAAAATTATTGTTGAAAGCAGTGCTGAACCTCATTACTCAACTTGGTAAATAATCATAAATAAAAACAAATAATTCTACTAATAATTATTAGTTTAACAATGACAGTACTTATAGGAACAACCCCGAATTTGCTTTCGCTTTGATCTAGCTCTAATTTTGACTATTATCCGGATTGGCCAGGCTATCAAACGTTTATAACGTTGCTGGCCGCAATGTTCACGTTTCCGTGCACATTGTTTTAGCCTTAATTTACGCCACCCCGCTGGCTAGACGAGCAGTCCAACCGAACACAACCGAGTAATTAATTAGTTGACGTGAATACTTTGCATAATTAATTGTAGCCAAATATCAATCCAATAACTCTAATAATATAAATATTCTGCCGATCACTCGCAGCGACTGATAAAACAACCACTCGACGTCTAAGTAACAATAACAATAATTTTGACTACTATATTTGTATATTTTATCTTGACTCTTTTTTTGTTAACACCGTTTTGCCAAACAGAACACATCCCATCGGTAAGAAAGTAATGAGATCATTAATGTAATTTACAGTAACCAGTACTGTAGAATATGTCACTGTTGTTACTGTAAAGCAGATTTTCTAAAGAGTCTCAAGACGAATTGCTAAGCTCACGTCTCTTATGGCCTGAGGTTGTTTGTTTGGCATAAGTCTTCGTCACACCCTCCAAAAATGCTGTCAAAAATTGGGTGAATCTCACCGTACGCTTAAATTTTTTGTCTTTCTGGGTGGCTTTACCAAAAAATTAAATCGAAATGTCTGATGTTGTCGTCGTATAAAACAACAAATTATTCGTCAGAACATAGAGCTCAATAAAACTTCCATGAATATTTTTTCGCAAATCGCTGCATTCAAAAGCCATCAAAATTACATTTAACACTCTCAATTTTTGCACACTTTCCTCTGAAATTTAACTCAGTCGGCTCACTGAAATCATTCAATCGGATATACCATATGTAATTTCTGATTTAAACAACTATTGCTGCGTTCACCTTCGGTCTAACGGATATGAAATTCGCACGCAAGGTTAGCACGGAAGCATTTTCGATCAACCATGCATTTTGGATGAATGGAAACTTAACGAATGAATTGATGGCACGCTAAAATTCCAATTCAATGAATTTCCGTGTTCATTTCATTGGTGTCTAATTCAGGAGTTCACCAGCTCCAAAACGCATTCAAATGAATCAAATCGCTGATTCATTACCATACACGTACATTTTACATCAAATATATTCAAATTAATTGGTCTTCAGCTAAATAATTCTCCTTGAAGTTGAAACTTTGTAAATTATAATACAACAAAAAAAGTGAATGAACGATCAAAAAATTGATTTATTACCCAATTGATAAGTGATGACTATTGCACATATAATAGAGCAATGATATGATAAGACTACGATCAACTGGCCAATTACAGTTTTATTCAATCGGATACTGATGATTCACAATCACATTTTGAAAGCATTATAAGGCTTAAAGTAGAGTAGACCTGGATGAGGGACTGGTGCTACAGTCCCGCCGATCTCACGACAACGGATCCCCGACAAACTGGGAGCAGTGTGAAGAGTGGAATTGAAAAACTGGAAGATTCGACTCAATTTTTTCCTCTTTCAGAAAAAAAACATCTTTTTAGTTCTTAATCACTTCATAATGTTGATATGCTTGATCTTAATTGGCATCACTTACAATTACACTGAACAAAAATGCCCAGAGTCAAAGATGCCAAATAACTTAGATGCTATTCAGAAGTCAATCCTGTCGAATACTGCTATATTAAAGGAGTTTTGAATCGGATTGTAAGAGTCCGTAGGCAGGATTCATCATACAGACTATAACACAATTAAGATTGGAGAGGTGTTGCCGAAGGAGCTTAAAATGCTGGGCGATGGATGTACGGATTGATGGATTGATACCGACCATGCCCAGACCCTTCAGCAACGCTCGTTAATCTCCAACTTTAGATATCACAAAATGAAGCACACACATAAATGCGTGTGCAAGCGATGTTTCCTTTATTTTCACGTTTCACGTCCGACCGTTCGTCGATTTCAATCATTTGGCAAATTCGATGGCCGTAACGGCCGAAACTTTCACGTTCATAATGTGAGTAGTCCTCAACATCTTCGCTGCTTTCCTCTCATTCAATGACACTGTTCCTAGATTGCTCACTGACGTCTGCTTGAAGAGTCCTTGTAAATGATAGAAACGAACGAAAAACGTTCGGAATTCGTTGTGTTTCCAAAGAAAGAGGAACGGAGTGATACACGCGAAGAAGCCACTACCAGTCGATAGAATCATCGTGATGCTGCCGAAGATGGATGCTTCAAAGCCGAGTACATAGCAGATCAAGTACAGTATCGTTGGTATACACCAGAAGATTGTGTACGAGATCATTATTGCCGTTTGTGTGATCACCAACGCAGAATTCTCTTTACGATGCGACGAGTAGAAGTGATGCGCACGGTAAACAACCACCGTTATGGCGTTCAGCACTGCAACAAAACTATTTTTAAGTCAATGTTCGGCAGTTATGAGAATTTGTTACATTGCATATAATATGCGGTAAATCTATAGTAATATACAGTAAATCTATAGTAATATACGGTAAATCTATAGTAATATACGGTAAATCTATAGTAATATACAGTAAATCTATAGTAATATACGGTAAATCTATAGTAATATACAGTAAATCTATAGTAATATACGGTAAATCTATAGTAATATACGGTAAATCTGTTAGATCACATATAGAATACGGTAAATCTGTTAGATCACATATAGAATACGGTAAATCTGTTAGATCACATATAGAATACGGTAAATCTGTTAGATCACATATAGAATACGGTAAATCTGTTAGATCACATATAGAATACGGTAAATCTGTTAGATCACATATAGAATACGGTAAATCTGTTAGATCACATATAGAATACGGTAAATCTGTTAGATCACATATAGAATACGGTAAATCTGTTAGATCACATATAGAATACGGTAAATCTGTTAGATCACATATAGAATACGGTAAATCTGTTAGATCACATATAGAATACGGTAAATCTGTTAGATCACATATAGAATACGGTAAATCTGTTAGATCACATATAGAATACGGTAAATCTGTTAGATCACATATAGAATACGGTAAATCTGTTAGATCACATATAGAATACGGTAAATCTGTTAGATCACATATAGAATACGGTAAATCTGTTAGATCACATATAGAATACGGTAAATCTGTTAGATCACATATAGAATACGGTAAATCTGTTAGATCACATATAGAATACGGTAAATCTGTTAGATCACATATAGAATACGGTAAATCTGTTAGATCACATATAGAATACGGTAAATCTGTTAGATCACATATAGAATACGGTAAATCTGTTAGATCA
>JAPYMA010001991.1:0-46853 GCA_035041965.1 Anisakis pegreffii
AGAATCTGATGGAAACTGCATTGGGATTGTGCAAAAGTGTTGAGTGATGAGAGGAGGATTAATTGAGAGACATCTTCAGCTAAAAAATGCCGAGAAACAGCAGCGAGAGAAGAAGCAGCGGGTGGAGACGTAGGAGTGGAAGAAAGAAGGACGTGGTACTGGACCGGGACACTAGGTTGAAGAATTTCGGGAGGCGCGCGCGGGAAGGGGTACCGGGTCATCCGGAGACGAGGATGGTGGGCGACGACTTGCAGTTTGGGAGCCGCGGAAAAGTGTACTGCAGCAATTTGCTGCAGGTCTTGGGGGTATTATCATTTATGCCGCACTATTTGGAGTTGGTTCGGTGGGTCAAAGAGGAGTGGCCGTTAACAATCGAACGATTGCCACCCGAATTGGGTGGCCATTCATTGTGTAAGTTTATTTGCAATTTCACGAAATAATAATTTTATCACGCATTATACACTCATAGATTAGTACATAATGTATTGCATGAATTGTTGAAATGAAAATTTGCATTGATATGAATATAATGAGAAGGAATAGAAAGAGTTAAACTATATCAAACAATACAGCATCGTCATTAGAGCAATACAACTACAATATCAGTAAGATAACATCAGTGACAAATATCGTCTGTTTAAGTGAGGATATATGTCTGATGTTAAGACAAGCGAAAAATGGTCGATTTAGATGATGAGAAATTGATACCATCAATGACTTAAGAACTCATCAACAGTCCCACTAAACATATAGGATAAGAAATCCTCATCGAATCTTGTGAATGCACATCAAATAACGGGTGTCACCTGATTTCAGTGGCAGCATTCAAAGCAGGGGCACCCTCCCCCTTGCTTATCGAGGCCATATGCCGGATGATGGGGATCCAGCTCCTCATCCATCACACCGACATCCCAAACACGAGGAGCTGGAAATACGGCGTAACCGGTGCAGTATTCCAAGTCATACGGGAGGCGGACGACCGGTTCGCCGTATTTATTGGGGAACCGTCGCTCCAAGTAAGTTCCATTAATGATATTTTTCATTTGAGTTATTGAAGAAATCGTCTTCTGATAATCGTTATAATAATGATAATAATCATATTCATAAAGTTCAGATTTGATAGTAATAATGACGATAGTGATTTGTAACAGGAATTTTGATATAATAAATAGTCAAAATAATCGAACAATATTTTTCAGTATGTCGACTCGGAGCTTTTCGAAATGGAAATGGAATATTGGCAAGTTCCGGTTCCGATCGACGTAAGTGAAATTGAATGCCATTGCAATTGAATATTCGAGAATGACTGATAATCTTCTAACTATTTTCAATGGAAATACTGCATATATTTTCTAGTAAACAATTTCTGAAGTGAACGAGATTTACTTCATGAATAAATCGGCGTTGATATGAGAATACCTAAATAATGTTACCAACTATCGCAACGGAATGTTCATGTGGGATATCTTGCGGTGCTGAAAAGTTATTCTCGGAATCAAAAAATCACTTAAGTCATTCTATTAGTCATCAGTGGATAAAGTCATGAAAAACAAATGCTTTTGGCTTCGAATCAGTTCACGTTCGAGGTAATCATTCCAGATGTTGGAGCGCCGGGGCCCCAACCCGTCACCCGGCATCGAGGAGGAAGGGCCCACCGAACCCGAGCCACAGCCTGAGGAGCCCCATTACGATGGGGATGAATTTTTCTATGATGGAGATGAAACTAACGAAGAATTATCAACTGACAACACTAACGACGTTAACATGTCCCAGGCAGAAGAGGGGCCTGCGCAGCCCCGATACTTTTTGTAAGTTTCTTCTCCTGAATGTTTTCGTAATATTATTTCAGTATTATTTATTTCGCAACATTTCTATCATTCATCTTGCGATACGTTTGAAAACTATGACAATGAAGGGATTTATTAAATGGAAAGTGGTGCATATTTCAAATGGGGTGGAAAGAACAAATCTAATGGAACGAACTGCATTGTGAATGAATCAATTCCGCTTTGTAGCATCATAAGATGAACGAATTTTAGGCGCAGGCCCCATGTCCCACGGCAGCCGAAGGAGCAGCGTGAGCCGCAGGTCTTCCGGCCGCATAGCATCGAACATTTGCGGCCGGAACATCAGGCCGAGCTGGCGGCACCAGACGCCGAAGCATATCATGTCAGCAATGACAAAACAATCTGTAAGTTTCTGTTTATTGATCATTTTTCATTAAATTATTTGACTTTCTCTTGACTGATCGCACGACAACATAACTGAACAATCGTATTAACAACGGCAATAATTGTAATAGGTGATTATAGGAAACTGTGATTGAATATCCATTTTTGCTCATTATTGATATTTCAGGGTGCCGTCTAGCCGGATTTGCCAGGCCCGACCAACCCTTTAAGACGGTCCGGGCCTGGAAAATACATGTGCAGAGGGCGGCTTGTCACCGCGGACAAAGTATGTTATCAATTTACATATTTTATTCAACGTTTCATTGTTGCGTTTTTGAATTTTACTTTCAACTTTTCTATCAAGTTTTCAATTCGAATGGAATATCTAAAGCAAGCTTTAGAGTATCCCTTATATATACTCGTTAAATGATATTGTTTCGCATGATTTGTGCTGAAGTAATAAAACCACTCATTTATATGGTGGGTGATAATCAATATTTCATAAGTCAACTCGAATTAAAATTTCAGCCCTCTGCACATCCTGCGGCCACATCGTGGTCTTGTCCCCCTCGGCGCACCTTTCGGCCGCCGAAATCAAAGTAATCATGGACGCCCATAAATCCGAAAGGTGCGTCGGCGTCTCCAAGAAGGCGATGGAGACGCGAAAAATCGCTGCCGAGCGTCTAATGATTCTGGGCCGCGATAACTCGCATATCGCGGTCCCAGATGAGGACGCAGAAGAGGTTCAGGTGCCCTCAAATCCTCGCAAGAGGCACCTGGCCTCCGAGGCAGCGTGGAGGGCAGACCAATGCTGCCGATATCTCAAACGATTCAAGGACGACCATCCCGATTTAATGGAACAAATCGGGATGGAACACCAGCTCCGATTCGATTAAGGGAACGATGCGAGAGGAACAACAGCGGCGCACAACAAATGGATCAACTCAACTGGATATCGACATCAACGCCAATCCTCACCAGCAATTAACGGTTACCTTCACTTAAATCATTCAAATTCAAATGTTTTGCAGTAGAGCGTGTTACCTCATTGAGATTAGATGGCGTGACAGCAAAATGAACAGATCAGTAAATAGTAAAATTATTATGTAAATATCTTATGAAAACATTGAGATAAGTGACATTGGAACAAGGTTTACCTTGTTCGAGAGACGAACTGTACGAGCGAGCATAATGAGTCTTAGAAGGGCTAAGAATAGGACATGATAGGATATATTATATGTTATGTATCATTTTATTTATCGTTTTGATTTATTATGTCAGTTCCTTATTAATGTTATATGTGTACATTTTTAGTATTGTTATTTTTGTCATCATTGTGCCATATCACAGCTTATATTGTTAGTATCATAAATTATAATAATATTATGTAATTATTATATGATCATTTTATTGTTATTTTTGAATATTGTATAGCCAGTGAGATTATTTTATGATTGTTATCGCATATTATTATCTTCTGGCATCACCGAATCGTCTGTCAACCGGCGCTTCAACGCAATAATTAAAATTAAGCATCAAATGAAGCTGATAATTTTTGAACTGGAGCGAGTGAAAATTTTGGTCTCTTCGAATGTAGAAATTTAGCCACCCAACCTCCCCCCTCCCCTCCATATTATTCAATCTCTCAGTGGTGGATATAATGCGACAAAAAAACCAAGCGTAGAGCGGTTGATCATTTCAGGACATTAGAAATGAGAGAGATATGCCCTCAAAAACTCCTTCCTGATATTTTGGGCATCCATACTTCATTATAGAAGGGGAGTCATATGGCGGTCATGCCAGCTCCTCAGCGCCAAAAATGGAGGGTAATGTTATTATTGGGGAATATTTATAATATCGTAGTCATCATATTATAATGATGCTACAATGGGTTCGGGGTACTGGTATTGCAAGAGAAGTACTCTGGGTAAAGGTTGAGAGTACTTTAGGTTCGGGATAAATACCTCCATTGGCGCTTGTGGGTTGGGAAATTATTATAAGTAATTATGGGTGAGTATGGTCACCGCTCGAAGCTAGGTTTGAGTTCGCCTAAAACCACTGAGAAACTAGCTGGTCATCTTCATCTGCTAATGAGAGAATTGAAATTTGGGTGGAGAATATTTTTGAGGGCTAATAGCAAGCATAGCGGAAATATCAGATGCCCCTCTTTAAAATAGAACGAAAAGACAAGCTCAAATGATAATTACATGAAGCGCCGAGCAATTGATTCAAATCAACGGAGCGGATCGACGAACAAATAAAACAAAAAAACAATTAAAAAACAAAAAAAGAATTTAAGAAATAAAAATAGAAAAAAATCAAAAAATCATAATTAAAATATCAAAATTGAAAAAAAATTATAATGATAAAAATTATTTCAAACAAAAATTCAAGTTTGAAATAATTTTTCACTTGTATGTGTGAAATTAGGTCTTTTATATTGTATAATTCATTAATTTATTTACTGTTAACTACTATCGTCCTCGTTCTGCATGCAAAGTCCTTGTCCTTGTCCTTGTCTGCATGAAATGTCCTTTGTCCTCATTTCACATAGCTGACATTGTTAATTAGCTTTCACCAACTTGATTTTTGTAAATAGATCGTTATTATTATATTATGCATTGTTAGAAATGTTTTTATATGTAAAGACATTTTTATTTGCTTTCGTGTTGAATTTTAGACTTATCATTGTAATCAACCTAAAGTTGAAATTTAAAAATTTTTTTACTCCAGAATGTGATATCAGTTCTTTTACTTACTAATCGTAAGTAATATTATATAACTTATTGACTTTTTTAACTGTTAACTTTTATCGTCCTCGTTTTTGCATGCAATGTCCTTGTGCTTGTCCTTGTTTGCATGAAACGTCCGTTGTCCTCATTTCACCTAGTTTAATATTGTTGACTAATTTACATTCATTTAACTTATTAAAATGTATCATTATTATACCTTATATTGTTAGGAAAATTGTTATTTTCAGAGATAATATTTGTATTTGTATTGTTATTATTGAATGATATATTTTCTTATTTGTGATTGCAATTGTTATTTTGTTGGGAACTGATATATGTGTTTTAGTAATTACTGAGATTAGAAAAATCAAGCATTTAAGAAGGACAATTAGGGTTAATCACGCACTTAAGAAAGTAAATATCACTAATATTCTGAAAGAAAAACTGAGTTTAGAAATGCTCGCTCTTAGTATGAGGAGGTATCGCTCTCACTGCACTTAATTTCGAAGTGAAATTTTAATTAAGATTAATCATATTGCTGGCAAGGAATTGGATTTTTAATTTGATGATATTGTATTACGTTATATGATATACTATTTTATGCCGCTGTTGTTCCTGTTCTCGGAGCTGGTGTGGTCCTTGAATCGTTTGAGATGGCTGCCCTCCCCCCCTGATGATTGATGAGTCCCCGTCCCCCCCCTCGAAATGAAAACGTTGATTCTAACTTGGCATTACTTAACTTAACTTTAACTTACATTAACTTTAACTTGTTTCGTTCTACATTCACTTACATCTCCTCGGGCTGTGGTTAGGTGACAAAATCTGATGAGATGAGTGAGATAAGTGATTTAGTTAGTTCTCCTCGGGCTGTGGTTAGGATAGGATAGTGACAAAATTGTGGTTAATGATATTTGATTAGGTAGAATTTCCGGTTGCTTAGGACGTACATATGGCATGATAAGATTAGGTGATAAGATTACTGATTGCTCCCACTCCTCTAGATTAGGTGATAAGATCACTGAATACCGAACTCCTATAGATTAGGTGATAAGATAAGTGATTACCCCCATACCTGTAGTAAATTGCTGAAGTACAATTTTCCGCACTCCCAAACTGCAAGTCGCTCGTCCCCATTCTCGACCCCGGTGATTCGGTCTCCTTCCGCGCGCTGGTTGGTGGTGGTGTTGTTAGGTGGGTCTCCGGTCCTTACCACGTTTTGGTGTGTTGTGTTGGTTGGATGGTTTGCTGCTTCTGCTGTTCTCGGTCATTATTTTTGTTGTCGCTGCTCATTATTATTTTATTATTATCATGTTGTTGCTACGTTTTGTATTTTATTATTATTATTATTATTATTATTATTATTATTATTACTATTATTATTATTATTATTATTATTATTATTATTATTATTATTATTATTATTATTATTATTATTATTATTACTATTATTAGTGTTATTAATATCATATCGTATTTCTTTGTATCTTCGTTTTTTTAATCTGTTATCATAATTGTCTTTTATAATTAGCATTCTTTTATGTTATCATTATCAATTTGTCTTCCTATTATTACTTCATATTTCTTTATTTTGTTGTTTTTTTGCCTAATTCATTGTTTATTTTATTGTTTTTGATTTGCCTAATTCACTTTCATTTTATGTGTTTTCGTTTATTTGGACATTCGATTTGCATAACGATCAATTGACTGAAGGTTGAGTTGAAATTGAAATTGAAGAGTTGAAATATGAAATGAGTGGGAATTACATTGTGATGGTTTGGAGAGATTTTTGAAATTGATAAGTTTTTTGAGGATTACTTCGAAGATTGAGTTATAGCTGGATATATTTTGGTTGGGAGTTCTAAGAATCAATTGGTTTGTTAAATACACGCACATTGCCGTGTAGCAATCGAATTGTCATTTAATCTTTTGTGATATCGTTCGTTACTACCATTATTACTTAATTTGAAAAAAAATGCAAAAAACCAAAAAAAGAAAAAAATTTAAAAAAACAAAAAAAGGAATTAAAATTTAAAAAACCAAAAAAACAAAAAAATAAAAAAAACAAAAAAACAAAAAATAAAAAAAAACAAAAAAATAATAAAAATAAAAAACAAATAAAAATATAAAAGAACAAAAAATAAATTTAAAAAAAAACAAAAAATAAATAAAATTGAAAAACTGATCAATCATTGTCGCATTCGTTTGTCCGTGATGCTATATTATTGTATTTACTATTGTATTTGTATTTGTCTATCGCATTTATCCGCAATTGTTCATAGTCGGTTTGGACATGTTGAAGTGGGCACTGACTTCAAGATATTTGAAAAAACCGAAAATTCTCAAAATACTTGAAAAAATTTTGAGATCGTTTAAGATATTTGAAAAAAATTTGAAATTGTTTAAATTTGAAGTTTGTCAAGACATAAGAAAAAATTTTTGAAACGGTTTAGGATATTTGAAATAAATTGAATTGTTTAAGATGATCGAAAAAAAATTGAAGCTATTTCAGATATTGGAAAAAAATTTGAAATTACTTCAGATGATTGAAAGAAAATGAAATTACTGAAGATAACTGAAGAAAAATTGAAACTGTTTAGATATTGGAAAAAAAATTTGGAATTGCTTAAGATAACTGAAAAATGATTGAAATTGTTTCAGATATTGGAAATAATTTTATAATTTTTCAAGATAATTGAAAAAAATATTGAAATCGTTTAAGATGATTGAAAAATTGCATCTTCATGCGAATCGAATGAAGGTGAAAGATTTTCGATGAATTCAGAAGAATTCATTGATAAATTCATTTAGTTAAGAAGGAAATTATTTAAAAAATCATTGCATTCTTCAAATAATTGAAGTGCTTGGATTTGAATTCATCCAAAATGCGTAAAAACAATATTTCAGAGGCGGTGGCGGGGTCGGGAGGGTGGACCACCGCACCGAAATGAGCAAATTGGCGAATTTTTTAGGTGCCTCACTGAGCGTTCACGACGAATCGTCGTAGCGACCAACAAATTTTACATGTGAATGTTATGTAAAATTTCGTTGGCCACTACGGCGATTCATCGCAAAACAGTCTTTGTCCACCCGACGTCTACGCGAAAACAATCCCTATTCATCAAAAAAAATTTAGAGATCACTGAAAACAAATGAAATTGTTTAAAATGTTTGAAAAGAATTTGGAATTGTTTAAGGTACTTGAAAAAAATTTGAAATTTTTCATCAGAAAAATTAGAGACGAAATCAACAGGAATAATGATTTCTAGAAAGATTTGAGGTGACTCTTTTTAAGCACATCGATCGTTGAGGAGAACGGTTTGCGACGTCGGGTGGATGGCCTGCTACCACAGGTGGTAGCAGATATGAGGAGGATGGGGGAAGGGTGGGGTGGGGTGAGGAGGGGGTTGGGGTGGAGTGGAGAGTGGGGATTGGTTAGAATCAGTTCCAAGCCAATGCGGGTGGGTTGGATGGGAGGTTGGAGGGAGGTTGGCCTGGGCTGATTTTGTTACATTATTTTATCCAATGGCGGGATGCCATTGGATTCTGCGATTCCATCAGTTACTGTTCGATTCATTCAAAAATTCTCATTTCGTTTCTAATATTTTAGATTTCAGGTCGATGCGGTTTCGTTAATGGATCTAGTGGACGATGGGGTGTGCCGATGGATGTCAATCGGAGAAACAAAAAATGTTCAGAATTGTGAGTTAATCAAAATCCAGTTGATTTAATTTCATATAAAGTTCACTAACAATCGTCTAATATTGCAGATGGACGAACAGACAAAGGACAATCAAATGAGGATACGAACGGAAGTGGATCGAGAGTCGGAATATTATGCGAAAAAATTGGTTAGCCCAAAACAATGGTTGATAAATTCCTTTATCCACCGACAGAACCATTCTCTGAAGATGATCTTTATTGGAGGTTTATCTTTGAAGGGCAGTTGGTAGTGTTTCATTTACCAAATGCAGTTTCAGATTTCAGTCATTCAAATGGTTCACGCAAAAAAGTTCGAATCCTTAAAATCAACTGGTCAAGCTGGTGCTAAGTTGTTCTCCAGTTCATAAATTCTATGTTGAGATTAACATGGAATGCTGAGATATACCGGACGCGTCTCATGTCATCTATGAGGTCGATTGCAAGTAACGTCTCAAACCATATTTCAGTTTCAGCATTGCAATTTCTTTGAACCTTGCTACTTTTCTCATTCACTTTAGCGGCATCACTCATTCCCTCTGTTTTATAATATCTCCGAAGAATGTGGAATCTGCTGGACTATACTTTCCAGCGTAACTGAACGTTAAACAAACAGATTGGCACAACACGACTAACTTATTCATCGAAAAAGATATCGCATGCTGTGCTGATTTCTTTAACCGATGAGTTACTATGCAAATTCTCTTAACATTATTTCTTTGCGGATGATTGGAATGACACTTCAAGTGCGTACAGTGTGAACCACTCATGTACGGTGGATACCGTAGGAAGTTCAGTCTGAAACTCTCAACTGCAGTAGTTGTTGTATACGAATGCTACTTATCATATGAGTACATTACATGAACTGGATGCACAACAGTACACCTCTCATTTGCTGGCCTCATCAAACTGGCACTCATTAGATCCAGTAAACTGACTTCCATTGATCAAAAAAATCAGATCTTCGAACGCTCACGAAAGAGTTGCACATGCGGTCGATTCAACGTCTATGTAGTGAAATCACCACTAAGGGCAACCAGCCACTCTAATTATGTGTACCAAGTTGGATGTGTATACCAGCCGTGTGCTGTGCATACGAAACAATGCGGATTTATGTGTTGTGAAGTGAACCTTAAAGTTGCGCATGATCTTTTTTTTGGCTGTGGATAGCCACATCCACTGATGTGATAATTTGAACACACATGTATGATTCTTTCACCATCAGAGTGCTCATCGTTAGCATTTGTTAAATTTCTTCTGAAATTGGTTCGCTTGAATCCAGGTGACGAATCACAATAGCTTCAATCTTATTTTAGACTCAACTAATTGTCACAAATTACTTCATCCCACCGGAGCAATCTGTTGTTTAAGTGTGCAAGCTATTTCAGTTTTGTGGCGACTTCCCAAAGTCATGTAAGGGTTAAGCCACGCCTTATTTTAAATGAGTTTTACAAGAACTGCAAGGTTAGTGCTCTTGGGGGTGCGGTTTTTCTTATGGAATTCGATTTTATTCTGTATCATGAGGTTTTCATCTTTATTTCTTTTGTCTCATAGATTCTAACTGACGTCCTGACCCTTCGTTTCGGTTATGTGCTAAACGAGTTCATATGTAAGGTATGCGATATTTCGACGATACTTTCATTTTCATTCAAGGGATCAGTCATTATCATGTAGGTAATAATAATTTGGACTGATAACTGCTCCAATGGATGGCGAGACTTCAGAGGATCAATTTAATGCTCCAATAGACGGATTTGTTGCTCAAGGATGCATTGGTGACTCAAAGATATTGATAGAGAATGAAATTGCATCAGAGGTAAGTCATCTTTACACGCTCGTCAAATTTACGTTGATTCAGCCATTTAGTTGGCAGTTTACAGAAGTTCTGAAAATAAACGGCTCATTCAAATTTCCAGTTGTTTAGTATGCGGAAGTTAAGATTCTAGCACCAGTTATCATTTATCTGATGATTTATCTGAATTATCTGAATTCGACGCATTTTTTGGTTTTAACATTATACGTGCTCCCCGTCCAGTTGAACAAAAAATTTTCTCACATACACTCACTTTTCAACTCCAGTTAATTTGTCTAATCATATTCACTTATACGACTTTCATCACTTCCAGTCATTGAATTAACGCAAAAGAGGAAGTCATCGTATATAAAAATCTTTCATCCCATTTGCTGATTGTTAAAAAAAATAATTTTAAGGCAGCGAAGAGTGCTTGTGAGGATGGGCCAAGATGGGTCAGACTTGATAAAAAGGCTAAAAATAAGGTGAATCTATAGTTTAAACTATTCATTTTCATGATAGTCATATTTTTGACAGTTATCCATTTAATTTGCGACTCCTTTCTCTTAACGATCTTCATTAGATGTCGCCTGATGTTTCAGACGTTGTTAACTTCAATTTTTGGATCTGGTTCTTTAACTTCTGAACTGCATAAATTGTAAAACACGGTATCCACCAGACCCTAGCTCGTTACGTGAGTCAGAATTGCAGGTTGAAAAGAAGCTCACTGAGCAGAAACAAAACAAAAGTCAGGTTGACAAGAAGAAGCAAACCAAACTCGGTATTGAAACGTCTAAAAACGAAAATTACTCGGATTGGTATTCTCAGGTATTATTTTCATTCATTATCTTTTTTTTAGTTTTTAATGTGTTACATCGCGTTTACACATGTTTTCAATTTAGGATAAGTAAGTCAGTTCATCGCCCGATTCTCAGTAGAAAGTCTTGCGGTGTGTTGTCTCAAATTGAATCGCATTACTGAACCTTTCTTATCATTGTTTTTGCTATATAAACAGCTGTGTTATTTATGATTGTCGTTGTACTTTTTGTAGGTGATAACAAAAGCCGAAATGATTGAATATTATGATGTATCTGGATGTTACGTTCTGCGTCCATGGTCGTATGCAATATGGGAGATTATCCAGGAATGGTTTGATGAAGAAATCAAAAAACTTGGTGTTAAAAATTGTTACTTTCCGATGTTTGTATCGCAGAGTGTTCTTGAACGTGAGAAAACTCATATCGCCGATTTTGCACCCGAGGTAAGTTGAATAGGATTGAGCAGGTGACATGCAGTCGTGCTTATTTGAAACATTCTTTTATCTCTATTGAATGTATGCTGTGCACTCTCATGATGGCATGGTACAGATTACTGATGATGTACACTTCAATTTATACTTGAGGTGTAATTAAAGTATTTCCTCCTTTGTTATCAGTTGCTGAATGTTGCGGTCGCAAAGTCTTTATAGTTTTTTAAAATGTGGAATGAATTTCATAAAACTTCTGTAGGATAAAGAAGCCCAGTTAGTATCGGTATGAGATTTTATGTTTTTCTTAACTCACAAAACACTACAGGTAGCATGGGTGACGAGGGCTGGTCAGTCGGATTTGGCGGAACCGATAGCAATTCGTCCCACCAGTGAGACTGTCATGTATCCGAGCTATGCAAAATGGGTACAGTCACATCGTGACCTACCAATTCGTTTAAATCAATGGTGTAATGTTGTGGTAAGTTGATATGTTTTGTTTACTTTGGTGATTCAATTACGGTTCTACTTTATTCGAAACTGATATGCAATTCTTGATGATTATCTCTCAGTGATATCGAGTTTTTATCGAAAAGGTGATTGGTGTTCTTGATGATCAGATAAATCGCATTTCAGCGTTGGGAATTCAAACACCCGACACCTTTTTTAAGAACGCGTGAATTTCTGTGGCAAGAAGGCCATACTGCATTCCAAACCGCAGAAGAGGCCGAGAAGGAGGTGTTCCAGATTTTGGATTTATACGCGCAAATCTACACAGATTTATTGGCTATACCTGTTATAAAAGGACGCAAGTCGGAGAAGGAGAAGTTTGCGGGTGGTGATTATACGATGACGGTTGAGGCGTATGTTCCTGTGAATGGTCGATCAATTCAGGTTAGTTTTCGTAATGTTGCGAAACTGAATTATTGTGCTTCAATGTGTATTGTTACGTTTTGTTGATTCAGGGTGCGACATCGCATCATTTGGGTCAAAACTTTTCGAGGATGTTCGATATATCGTTTGAAGAAGCCGATAAAAGTGGTAAAGCTTATGCGTGGCAGAACAGTTGGGGTATTTCAACAAGAACGATTGGTGCTGTTATTATGATTCACGGAGACGATAACGGACTCGTATTGCCACCCAGAGTGGCGTGTATCCAGGTGCTGCTATCTGTTCTTATGCTTCTGATTGTAGGTGAATGGAACTTTGTATGGATTTAGTTTTTGGATTTGAATTTGAATGAGCTAGTTTATTTATTTCAGCATTGCGTTTTAGTCATTCCATTGAAAAAGGAATTTATTTGAGAAGAATTCGGAATCTACAAAACTGTGAAATAGCAAAATATCTTATTTGAGTCCAGCAGGGTCCAATTTTAATTAGTGAAATTATTTGAACAACAATATTCTAGATGATTGTAATTCCGGTCGGAATCACAGCGCAAACAAGTGAAGATCAACGAAGTGTAGTGGTGGAGAAAACAATGGAAATAACCAACTTGCTCCTCGATGCAGGTATTCGTTGCGAAAACGATTCCAGAGACAATTATTCACCCGGCTGGAAATTCAATCACTGGGAATTGAAAGGTGTTCCAGTACGGGTAGAGGTGGGCCCTAAAGATATAGCCAAGAATCAGGTGCTGTTTCGTTCATCTTCTTCAATATTCTAAGTGAATACTACCAGTTGAATTCATTCATGTTCTTCAACGTAGCTATTTGCTTTCCCAATCATCTGATTTCATTTTTCGCGTTGCAATTCAAGGGAATATCATCAACGTTTCAGTATTGTGATGAGTGTGGTCCACAGAGGGCACATTACTTTTGTAGTTGATGTCTGTTTCAGGTGACCTGCGTTATCCGTTTTTCTGGTGAGAAAAGAGCGATGCCAGTTGATGGTTTAGGAGAGGCATCAAAAAAATTGCTGGATGAAATACACGATAGGATGTATAGAAGGTGATCGAAATTCATTGCTTATCTCATTCGAATAACGCAAAAAGATGTAAAATTTCTATTGGTCAAGTCTCAGTATTGCATATGATTTATTGAATTTTACGTTGTATTACACGTTGCATTTGTTCATTCGTTTTCAGGGTTTTGGAGGAACGCGATAATCATAGGAAAATATGTACAGATTGGGATGAATTTAAATCATTATTGGATCGTAAATTTGTCCTCATGGTACCGTTTTGTGGACGAATTGAATGCGAAGACGCAATCAAGAGGGACAGTACCCGTGAAGAAATAACTGAAATCGGTGCTTCTGCAATGGGTGCCAAGTCATTGTGCATTCCTATTGAACAGGTTCATCTTGTTTGCATTTAGCTTTCTTTCGGATCGGTCCGAATGGGAATTATGTTCGTCACATACATCTGTCAATGATGATTGCATCACTACATCGTTGATCGTCATATAGACGCAGTACTACAATGCATTGACCTCTTATGTCACTCTCATTCCGTTGAAATTTCCTCATCTACAAACTCATGTAAATAATTTATTGCAGCCATCAGAGTCACTACCTGCAAAATGCATCCATCCAGAATGCACAGCCAGTCCACGTTTCTTCACTCTTTTCGGTCGAAGTTATTGAAGTCCGATGACCCGTCCAGTCGTATCTTTCTTGCGTATACTCCGTTATCATATCATCACTGTTTGATTTAATGATTCTTTCTCCTAATGTTATGTCAATTTTTCTCCAGCCACACTTCATTTTCACCTATCATTCTTCAAAAATGTTTATGAGGTGAAGTTTAAAATGTTTATTTTTGAGAATGGTGTTGCTTGTCACTGATCAAAATTCATTCATCCACTTATTTACATTTATTGTTATTGTTGATTATCGTTAAGCATAATGCAGTTGCCTTGTTGAATATGTCTGTCACAAATGATATGGAAAAAAGTGACGAGATGATTCCAGTTGAATAAGGATAAATAAGGGCTTTGTAAGAGTCACTTTTTTGTGTGCATGTGATATTCTGGTGAAATAGTTGAGAATAAATGAAAGATGAATTGTGTTTGAAATATTGATCATTCTAATATTGATATGATGTGATAATTATAATGAGATGTGCATTTTTTCGTCGGTGTTCTGCCTTCAGTTGTGCTAAAAGCGTGGAATTTATATTCGTTAATACCATTAGTCTGGTCGTGGGAATATCAATTTCTGATGTGCTCTCTAATTTCATGTTACTTCTTTCAGTTCAGTCAAAATCTTGCTTTGTTCACTCGCACTTACAAAGCACCATAATTTTTTGTTTCCTCTTACAAAGGTGATTTTGGTGATGGGGAGCGGTTTCGAATCTTGTTTCTTGTTATCGAGACGAATTGTTTGTTTGTTTTGATGATAAAGTGAAGTGATCTTAACACCGTTGTTCAACATATCACTGTTGTTATCTGCAAACGAATTGCTGCTCTCTTCGTTACCTAAAGCTGTCATATATAAACCAAGTGATTATCGTAAATCGAGGATCGTTGAGTTGAATGATACTTTGAAAGTTGCCAAGATTCTTACTGGTTGAGTTAAAAATCAACACAGGCAGAGGAATAATTTGACGCAAAGGTTTTCTAGCGTAGCATTAGTCGAAGTTTTTTTTTTCATTAATCACTTGATGGAGAATACTTCTTAGAAACAACCTGTACAGTTTGTGGATGTTTTTATTTATTGTTCGATACGTTTCAGTGATATTGCTTATCTAGGCGCGTTCAAGATCAACTTCAAAAAATCACACATTGCAGAAATAGAAATAGTTTCAGTGAGTTTCTGGCAAGGATGTCTGATTTGGATTCTGATTATGATGAAAGGGCACATGAGAAGTTACTGAAAAGCATACAAACCGTCGGCGGTAAATTCGGTACAAAACGAAAGAGGATTGATTTGAAGAAAAATGTCAGAGAAGTGTCAGCGAATGAACTTCTCAGTACGATACACTCGACGAGGTCAGTCAGTTGTTTGTTGTTTTGAGGTGATCTGACTAACCATTGATTATGGGTTTTTGCTCGACTTTGTTTCATATTAATTTTATTTTATAGTCGTATAAATTCTGACATTTAACTCGATTTTATGTACTGCATTTGCCTGATGTTAATTAATGTGATGATATACAAAAAATGTCGCATTGTTTCCATAATTTCAACCTAAATCTATCAACAAACGTTAAGCAGAAATATTTGAAAATGCATCGTTAGATCCAAAAAAAGTAGTGAAAAATGAATAAGCAGTCTTATTCATGATGGCGGTGAGGTGCGGCCGTCTGAAAAAATCAGTGAAATGAATTCCAGAAATTTGGATGCAGTGAAAAAAGATATGCAGAAGAAAACGAAGAAAACAAAGAAGAAAAAAGGCGTAGATGATAAGAAAACAGATGAAATAAGTACGCTAGCAACTCCACTGCATCGAGTTGCCAACGAACGAATTCAAAGTAAAGTCGCCTATTCAGAGACCAGGTTAGTACTGGATCTTTGTCCTCATTATTATTGTATTCCGTATTAGTTTAATGGAACAGGAAATCAGTTAAAAAACTGTTTGTGTGACGAAGTTTTTAGCAATTTTAAGTATGATTCCATTGAAGGAGAGATCTGGATGTGTGGTCATCAGTTGTTCAAGAGAATCGCCTAGCCGACCAGATAGTATTTCCAATCGAACAGAAGGAATTCATTGATCAAAGTAGTGTGCAACAACTTGAAGATTTGAAAGTAGGTGTGATCGTTTTTTAAATATTGATTTCACAATGCGATTTCTTTCATTTTGTGTTCGCTAAGCAGCAGCAACATTTTTAGCCAAGAACATCGCTGGAAATAGAAATGGCGAAAGTACTCGGCACAACCAAAAATAACCTTCGTAACGATGTATCGTACACTGAAGCCGAATTGGAACTGCTGAAAGCAATGAGCCTAAAAGAGGTAATTGTCATCCATTGATCACTTTAACCAGTAATTTCCTTCGCGACAAAAACCTTTACTGGTTTCAAGCCGCTCATTGATAATTTAGCAGCATGGTAAAGAAATATTCAAAAGTGTTATTGTATGTTATACTTTAGGCAAAAGCTAAATGTGCTCAACTGCAAAAGATGCGTGCGCTGGTGAGTTATCGTGATGCGAAGTTGAGACGTCAAGCAAAGATTAAAAGCAAAACGTATGTTTCAGTTGTTTTTTCTTTCATCGTGTAATTGCACTCTTCGACTTCAACGGATAAAACAATAAATTGCTGTTTTCTTCTCAGATATCATCGGCATTTGAAAAAGCAAAAACGTAAACAACTAATCAAGGAATTCGACGAATTGCTCGTTAAAGATCCTGAATCAGCTAAGGAGAAACTGGCCGAAATAGAACGTCAGCGTATACTGGTAAGTGTTTAAAATTTAATCAACATTAATATCTTATCCCCAGATCTGTCCGGTTCGTTGTTTTGGTTAAATGCCGCCAATTCTCTTCCGAAAATTACAACAAAAGTCGGCAGAATCCAGCTGTTATTATTTCACAGTTAAATGCGAGATCGTTTGAATATTATCGTTAATAATTCCGATTGGTTGATCGATTATTCTGATTGATTTATAGAAGTACTGCAATTTAACTGGAAGTTTGTTTGAAGGAAAGAGCAACGTTGAAGCATCGTAATGGAAGTAAACGGATACAGATGCTTGCCAGACATGCATCAAAGGATACGAACGCAAAGCGTGCGTTAGAAGAGCAAATTCGTTTAGGTAGAGAGCTGGCTGGCAAGCACGCTTCGAATGGCATTGATTCAGATGATACTGATGATGAATCAGCTGGTATTGCTGATAGTGCTCTCACTCAACAGCAGTTACTGGAGGTTCGACTGATCCTATGTATCTGAGATAGTAGTTTCTTCACGAGTGATCATTCAGTTTGCAGACATCTTCGTTCTTTTTATCATTCTCGAAACTTTTGTTTCGCAAATTATTTGTTTTGTTCATTTAGTATTGCTGATGGATATTAAACTTACACGCTTATCTGAATGATGTCAGCAGAAAAACAACTCAATTTTAGAAGGTAGCGGAAATCGCATCTCGTGAAGAAACCCTGCAAACTTGCGAATCCAATCCGACGTTGAGGGAATCGCTTCTCGAGCTGCGCCAGCAACAGAAACAGCTGAGTGAGAAGAGTGCTGAAAATGCAAAATATGCTGTTCAGGTCAGTTTTGTTTCGTTTCGTTTTTTCCAATCAATGCAATTGATCTCCTCATTTATTGAATCAGCAGGCACATGAATGTAGCCAACAGTGTTATTCGATAACGATTCGAGTTGTAGCAATTCAAATTCTTGCAGGATTCGGAAAATACACACAGTAATCTCTCGAAAACTGATCAAAATGCCCAGAAAAACGATGAGAAAATTTGGGAAGAAGACAACACATGGAATGACGACGGTACGTTACGCGATGAGAATTGCGCTTCAGCAAAACAAAAGAAATCGCAAACAGAGGAGATGTTAAATGCATCACTGGACAATGAAGACGCTATCGAGAAAGATCCTAAAGAATTACCAGAGAAGGCGAAATTACCGAGTAAAGAAGTATGTATATATGTGATATATAAATTATCGACTATAGTTTTCAGATCCATCGATTGTAGGATCGTTATTTACGATTGAATCAATTTTTATGCTAGTTTATTGAAAATTTACTTCAATTTATTATTGCATGCTGATGATTGATACCTTGTTTGTCCTTTTATTTTAAATATTTGCATTTTAGGGAGAGAAAATACTTAAATTTTATTGTTTGTATTTTCAGATGAGAAAGAAAACGAAAAAGAAACGAACTGCTGTCGAAAAATCAGTGGATGTGGAGCAACTTTTTGATAGCACCGAAAAGTGTCTTATTGAATCGACTTCTGAGGTTACACTACTATCCTTTTCAGAAAATACTTGCAGTAACGTTTCAACGTTCAGTTTGTTTTGTCATGAAGACAGGCAGCATTGCTTGTTGTGTCATTGAAATGATTTGATTGCAGGAAGCAAAGCGAATACGATTAGCCGAAGAGAATAATCTTGAAGATGAAAGGAACAGGTATACGATAGGAGATGATGAACTTGCGAATGGGACTTCGAATGCTGATAGTGCAGGTGAATGGGTAATTGAATATCCTTTGATTGTATGCCTTCAGTCGCACTCATGGAACAAATTTTTTAAAAGAAGTATTCTTCATTAGTAATGAAGTTGTTTCTAAAATCGTTTCGTGTAAAATTAGGTTTTAGATCAATTTTCTTTTTCGTTTTTCCTTTACATTTTGCATCACTGATGTAAAAATGTGGAATTTACAGGGAATGTTGAAGCGATGATCGAACGAGTGAAAAGGAGGAAAGAAAAAGAAAAAGAAGGAGAAAAAGAAGTGGATATATCGTTAGACCCGAAACATTTTCTCAAAGCCGAAACAAATGCAATTGTTCAGTTATCTGCTGATCTTGTGGATCGAGCTGATGAATTTGATGGTCAGTTAGAGATTTTTAGTCGATGAATGACAAACTTAACGAGTTTGTTGAGAAAATAATCAATTTTAGCATTTTTGTAAATATCCAAGTAGATTTTATAACAAATTCACGAGGTTTGCGTTTCCATCATAATGAACAATCTTATTATAGCGGAAGCTGAACAAGAAGCATTGGTGGCAGTCGCGTTCGAAGATGATGATGTTGTGGGTGATTTCGAGACTGAAAAGGCTCTTGTTGAGGAGCGCGAGAAACCGAAGGATGTTGATCTCAACCTGCAGGGTTGGGGCTCGTGGGCTGGTCCTGGAATTAACCCGAAGAGGAGTGAACGGTATCTCGATATCGAATTACACTTGCACTAGTTTTACTTGATATTTAAAAAATATTTTTGATATATTTACAATGGTCATTGTGAATAAATTGATTGTGAGGCAGAAACAACTTTTTCAGCCAAGTGATTTCTCTAGTTGAAGGATATTTTGGAATGAACTGATCGAAGTGAATAAGTTTTGTTTGTTAACTTTTCTGATCGTCTATCTTTTCAGTTTGATGAATCCAGTAATTTAGTGCCGAGCTGAAAAAGTTGAACAATATTGCATTGTTGATCCCACTGTGAAATGTTTCTTTTAAGATTTATACTCAAAGGAAAGGCGATAAAACGTAAAGATCGTGACCGCAGAGGTTTGATTATCTCAGAAGCGGTCGATAGTTCCATTGATAAGGTGCAACCTCGTTCGGTAAGTACGAATTTGGGCAGTATTCCAATGAGAATCGTTCGTCTTAAATGAGTATTACTTCAGTGCTTTGATAGCTTTTACCTCTCCCTTTAAATTTAGTATTTGAATCTTTCAGATTCAGTAACTCACTGATTTTTACAATTTTTCCCCAAAAAAATTTCAAATCAATCGCTGCTGGCAATATCATCAAGCCGTCAGAAGAAAGACAATGCTCATTTAACAGTATTTTGTTTTTTAGGTGCCATTCCCGTATACAACGGTAGAAGACTATGAGACCGTAGTACGACAACCCCTCGGTAAGGAATGGAATCCACAAAGAATACATCACAAACTTGTTAAGCCAACGATTCTAACTCGGGTATGTTGATGTTCGATTTTTTTTCAATTGATCTCTGAGTGCTTGTCATTTTTTCGATCTCTTTTCTGCATCAAATTTTGCATTTTGCATCATGTGCGTTCTTCACGCGAGAATTTTATTTTTTCGTATTGAATTTTATCAGGTAAAAATAGTAAAAGTCTGTTGATATTTCTTTAAAACGAATGTATATTTTGATGGATTTTCAGGCCGGAAGAATTATCAAACCGTTGGATAAAGAAGAAACATTAAAGGAGCATGTGAAAGAGGTATCGGATGAAGAAAACTGAGCTGATAATTTTCGATTGTCAAATTTTTTGTTCTGTTAGTAATGCAGGATGTTACCTCGCCCTCTAATGCGCGGGTGCGCCATGCAGTCTGCTTCAGCATCTTTCCCTGTCGCTAAAACTTAAATGCGAGATTGTAACGAACGTTTCGTGATGACATCTCTCTAAATTTTCGTTCTTCTCTCGTTTCAATGGTTTTTTCGACGGTGTTTTAAGCTGTAACAAAATTATTATCTGAGTGTTGTACTGGTCGCAATAATGTCTTCGATGGTTTTCCATATTTAATCAGTATACATAGGCGTTATTCACCACGTCTTAAATTACGTCCGTTACATAGCAAAAAAATAAACGTATGTTCAACCAAAATTAGCCCAGGTGCTGTTCAGTGCGCTGTAATTTTTGTTAAAATCAAAAATTGCCCTCATTCAAACATCAAGTAATCAAGTAATAGTTATTTTTCAGTTTTTTTTATTCGGTTATAAATTTGGTTATTTTTGTTGTCGTTGTTGATTGTTATATTGCAGTGTTGTTATGTTATGAATGTTTGATAAATTTTATACTGTCACCAAGTAAAGTGATTGTTAGCCATAAATTTGCGTTCACGTTCAGATCAATCGCAAAAATAAGGTCAACAGGTGTGTCTTGAACTGTTAGGAATCTTCATTTCTTCAAGTTTGACAGTGATCCTCGAAGATGTACCGATAAAATTGCATCCAGTTAAGTCGGTCAAACAACTGAGTAGTGTATCTGATGATGAGAAGTAATGAAAGAAGTGAATAGTTGATAGTGTCTGTATTGATTAACGCAAAAGAAGCTTTTGAAGCAACTGATCTCGATAGTAGCGTAACTGTCGCAAACTTTTTTTTTGTTTTTACTATTAATCAGTGGCGATGGGAAAGAGTATCGCCTGCAATCCTTGCCCAGCCAAAAAAATCAGTGAAGAACTAAAAAATCTATTGATGCAGAAGAATTTCAGTGTTTGCTTAACGTTAAAATAATTTTGGCGTTTTCGTTTCATTCATACCCATTCGAGTCGGAGGGTATAATTATCTCAATGTATTTCAGTTTGGCTCATTGAATGATTTACCTTCTGCTCTATTGTTACTAAGACTAGTGGAATATGACAGCTAAAAAAAAGCCGTCCTCCTATTAAAAAGGTTCTGCATATGCCACTAGTATTAAGGTGTATTTACGTACGACGTGAATGAGAACCAGTTGTGAGTGAGAGGAAATTGCACTGTTATTAAACGATCATCGGATATGATGAATGTTTTTTGTGAGTAAACATTTGTTATTGGTATTGTTTGGTGGATTCAGAAAATTCACCGAAACTGCACATGATTGATACAATGATAACTGAAAATCCACACATTTATGTGTGCAATCGAATCGTATTTATTGCTGTAATTTATATCAATTAACAGATGATATTGGAGGAGGCAACGAAAAGGTCATACCAATGCAAACAACAACAATTCAATTCCGCTGCTCTCATAATTTTACTCCAAAATGATTATTTTTCAGTTATATATGACCAAATATTTTCATAAACTTTTTTTCCATAATATTCTTCGAATTCAATGCATATGAATCAATATCATTCATGTTCCATTTTCCATATACATTGGCTTAGTGGCCAGAGGATGTTTGGAAGGGTTTTTTAACTCTACGGTTTCTGTAACAGAAATGTCGGTGTTTTTCTGACCGATAAAACTGTGGATTGAAGAAAAACAATTAGTTTTGGTAATGCATATAAAAAATACTCATTTGCACTGTTCTCAGGAGAATACAAAGAGACAATCTTGCCTAGAGTTGGTATTTAGATTCATACCCGCTGTCACGAAATCCTCGTCATGTTGCTCTAAGTATAATTGGCGATTAATAACATCCTGTACGACAATGAACTGGTTCGGTATTCCACTTACCCGTTATTATTAACAATAGCGAAGATCACCGATATGTACATGCGCGTTTCAATTGCGCATAAATTTGCAGTAATTTGGTGAGCCATTATACAATTTTATAAAAGTTTTCATTGTGAACCTCTGTGCACAGCCATTTAAAGTAGCTGCGAAAAGTAAACATGCAATGTGGACACTAGTATAGATGGTAAGTGAGGACTATTGGTACAGATGGATAAATATGAGCGTAACATGCAAACGCTTTGAATGAATAATGCAAGTGGAGGGATACAGTTTGAAAGGTTTAGGATAATGAAAGATGAATTAGGTACAACTGAAGTATGATGAAATTGTAGATGGATGAACAACATCGCTGTTATATGCATGCACTCGGTTGATTTGGGTGGCATCTTTACATTTGTAATCGAGATAGTAACTCAATATGCTTAAATTAGCGCTATCTTCCGTCGATTTAACAGATAACAGAATGTCTCACAGTATTTTCGGCCATTTCATATGACTGTCATTGTTGAATATTTCGTTCAGTCGGATTCACTATCACATTTCTGTCGAATGCTCAAACTTATTTTGTTTGATCGTTGTCAAAAAAAGCGCGATGGCATTGTCCGTATTTGAATAACCACTTGTAATAACATAAAAAACTTTTCATAGTGTTCCTTCGTTGAATTTCACACATTTTTTATAACTATCACCTCAGACTAGACCTAGAATTTGAGGTGACCAAATGATGAAAATGAAATAAATCAATAGCTGTATAACTTTGGAAATGAATAATTTGTCAATATCATGTAAATTATTAATCACGTATTCTGTTATGCGAGCATGATTTTGTGTTCAGTCATTTGTGATCACATTTCAAGGGCTCTAATTCGATTCGTGCTCGCAACGCATTTTTATACTCCTCAAGGGAAAATGAGCTCAACATTCATATAATTATAGGCTTATGAGTATTATAAGAATCATTCGAGGATGATGCTCAATAGGTTTTCGAATGTCGAATCTACTTTCTCCATTGATTAGTGTTCAGAACGTTGAATACACAAAGAATTATGTTAATCCGCCGCACTAAATGTTCATTAGAGTTGAATTTGCTGAGGTTCGGTGATTCGTATCAGAATCAAGCGTGGCAGTGTTCGTGTTGTTCAGTATATTTGTCTGTAGATTCAGTCAAGATACGAGTGGAAAGGCAGCACATTTCGAGAACTACTCGGAAGTTCAGCCCACTGCTAATTGACTGTCACATAAGCAGTATCAGTGAAAACAACGATTGCTAGTTACAGAGTTGATTTGGGCATTGTGCATTTACTGATTCAATTCAGTTCACTTCATCATCATTTCTCTTCTTTTTGCTACCGCATTCCAGCATTTATCACTCGAGAATTACTGCTAGTTGGCGGCTTTACGATGCATGCATGCAGCACACACTTGTCCATTCAACCAATCAACCCAACAGCTAATTCCACAATTATTCTTTCTTTTGCATTCATCCATTACTCCTTTCTTGACTGAATCTCTTCAGTTCACATTCAGCCGTCACATTCTTCGCTCTCAACTCGCATTATATTTTCGAAGTTGATCTATCACTCTCTATCTTTCACCACTAGTGTTGTGTACTATTCTGTGAATCGTTGAATATCTCAATACAATTTTAAATTGTGTATCGGTCATTCAAAACATTTGTCTAATGCAGGATGAGTGTAAATGATTTGCTTCGAGGTGGGTTCATCTCGATTTTAGGTTGTTCGTGCGAATAACGCTCGCTTCTAATTACCAGCAGTCTTGGATGTGCAAAATGTTTTATTATCAGCACTAGGTTGCTTTATATATCGTTATGTGAAAGATATACACTCTCTTTTCTCATCACCTCTTCACTTCTTCACTCATTCTGCTTCGATTTTCTTCATTCACTGTTATGTGCACATTCATCGTGTCTCTGTTCATGACTACGGTAGTTTTGACTGCTTTCTTTGCTGGTAATAGATACTTTTTGAGGAATGCGAGTACGATCATAATTTATGTAATTTCCTTTTGTCTCTGACGACAGCTCATGTTCAGATTACGAATATTCATCGATCCACGTTCATTGTGAATGAAATGAAAACATTTTACGTCTTGCTTATAACAGATGAGCATGTTCCAACTAAATAATGATAAAATTTCAAATTTGATGGCGATCAGATCGGATCGAGATTTGATCGTTCAAATTTGATCGTCTCGAATGACGAGCTAGCTAGGGAACCATAGTGCGAATGAATTCCACTTCAAGACGGAAATTAATAATTTTTAACAGAAATTTCATTTTATTGGAATGATCACAACTCTTCATCAGGAGTTGTTCATTTACATAGCTGTTCGAATGTGTATTGAATGAATCTTCCAAATAGTGTTTATTGATGTTCTGCATAGTCAAAAAAATGCTTATATTAATTTCATTCATAGGAGCATTTGCGCATTAGCCGTCTAATTTTGCAACTTTCACGTTACTTATTTTATAACATTTCAATATATCCTAAGAGTATTTATTCTAATGATAATAATAACACTAATAACAATAACAATAATGATAAATATAATAATAATAACAAGAATAATAATGATAATAAGAATAAGAATAATAATAACAATAATTATAATCATGATACTCATGAAATTAACTAGCAGTGATGAATGATAGTTATGGAATTGATTATATTCCATTGAGCATTGAATAGTGACATATGAAAATAAATTAGTTTGGTTATTCATGGCTATAATGTGGGAGTAATGCAGAATGATGAATGAAACGAAACACGAAATACTTATTGGCTTTAAAAGAATTACATTCGTTTTGCACACGCATTTGCCTTTGCTCGAAACTCATTACGGATTCAGCAATAACAACATCGCATCTCCTTCTTTTGAGAAAATAAAGTAAGTCGAGTCATACCGATTGATTTGTCTTTAAATGTTGCAATTACTCATCCAATACTTACTTATTGCCACCAAATTCATGTTTAAATAACAACAGATTGGATATGAATTGATATGTGAACACAACAAATTGTTCATTTGTAACATTCAATGATTTATTACTGAATACTGGGTTCAGTCTTTTTTTATGTTCCCGAATTTTTCTCGAACAACAATTCATTTATGTGTAGAATGATAATTATCGGATTTCAGTGATCGTTGCAATGATCACATTGTGAATGATCAATATTGAATGAACAAATGATTATCTAAAAATGCAAATGAGATCGACATTTGTTGATCATTAGATGATGCAGTCTTAAAGTTCACTTTTTCAGAAAATAATTTGGAGTTAAAAAAAACATTTCTCATCAGGGAGCCAATAGTTTAAACTACACATATATGAGTTACGTGATGGCTAATTTAAAAAACACATTTCATGGGAGTATTAGAGCCTGAAATCAAAGAACTGAAATGAAATGAAATCGATTTTTGAGAGACTTTTGTGGAAATGAAGGACGATTGGTGAGGATTGCGAAGTTTGAAAACGAAATAGAGTAATGAATAAGTGAAGAAGAATTGATATGGTAATGGTTGACAATGAATTTCGTTGTCGTTCTCGTGAACAATGCTTCAAATTTCAATCATCTATTTAGAGTGTGTGCAAAATATTTACATTTCTTCATATCATATACAACTGCTATCGAATTTCAACTGATGCGCAATAACAGCACTACTATATTGAATGACTACTCGTTATGGCGTGCAGTCCAAAATCACTCATTCATTCACCAACAACAACTCATCTAAACGGCCACTGCTATACCTCATTTCATGAATAATTCAATTTAACGTCCATCAATATTTCACTTGCTCATTTGTTCTTTTATTAGCTGATAGTGATGTGAAACAATGGCAGCAAATAAAATACTTTCATTGTTAATTCATTCTTTTTCCCTTTTATACTTGACTGCAATGGGGATGGTGAATGCGTTTTTCATTCACATGGTAACTTCGTCTTATGTTCATCATGTCAGTTGCGATTTTGATAGTGGCTAAAATAACTGGTAAAAATTCAATGCTGGACATGAATTTAATTTAAATTCAAATTAATCAATGTACCAAAAAATAAGATATGAGGCATTTAGATTATAATGGCGATATGAATTTGATTTATGGCTGTTCAATTTATCATGGTGCTGAATGATAAAGAATTAGAGATGATAGAATGAACGAATTGCAAGCAGGAAGGAGCATCAAGTTTGCGTAACTCATCTCTTCAACGTTGCGAACTCTTCATTAGATTACTGATCTCTGCCAATAATTACAATTGCGCATCATATCAACGCTTTGTCAGCTGATTTGCTTAATTCATTCAGTGCAGTGTAACCGAATTCTTAGCATTGATTCAACGAAATATCCTAAGCATATTCTGATAAGCAATTGTACCATAATATACGTATATCGTATTCACATGATCGGGAGCTCTGAGTAATGTATTTTACCCAACTTTTTGAAATGGGCTTTCTGGTTGAGTCGAGAGAAAAAAAATTCACATAAGTTTCACGGTGGAAAAATAGGTGTTGAGCACACAATTGAAGCTATTGAACGAATGAGTCAGCATCTTTGATCGTTCCAATCAGTTTGGATAAACCTTTTGAGTTTATTTTTGGAAAAAGTCACGCATTTATTCTTAAATCGAAGTTGTAAGCGAATGAAATGTTTTCGGAAGGATATATATCTATGTGTTCATAGCAGACGAGGGAATAATTGAAGGAAATGTGATTTGTTTATACTAATGTAGTAGTTCGATGCGATCATATATCGAGAAGGCGTAAAGTGGCATCATAAGAGGCTGATCCATAAAAGGCTGATGGAATAATGTCGTACGGCGCATGAAAGTGCAATTAATCTTTGCCAGCAAACGCCTCTTTGATATGTTTTCCATTTAGCAGCCTTACACAAGCTGTTTGTATCTGTTTGGATCACATTGCTTGATTCAATCATCTCATATTTCTTATATGATAATGCATAACATTTAAGCATAGCATTATCTTTTGAAATATGATGCCAGTTACATATCAGTTTTACTCATCATTCTGAAGAAGCAATTTCCTCATAGTTCCTTCAGAATAGAGAATCGAACCTCTCCAGCAGCGTTTCTGATGAGAAAGACTGCACTGACGCATTGCATGAAATAAAAGATGATTAACAGAGAAAGTTAATTTTATGTTATTATCCTATCAATATAACGTATTGATGCTTGATATATGTCATTACCGAATACTACTTGTTGAAGCATAACGAGAGCTATTATTCAAAACGTTCAGTTCAGACAGCAATCAGCTATCTTATATCCGTATTGGAGTTGATCTCTGAGAAGATCGCTGATTTAGCAAAAGAATTATTTCAATAAGTATATTCTATCGTTTGAAGTTCTCTTGTTCTTTAACTGAAACTAAATTGGCAGATAAAGAATGCCTCAAATGTAAGACTTCAATTGCTTTAGATTCGCCACAGTGCTGCTACTCAATAAGATATTTCTTGACATACATCACTCATCTGCTATGTTTTGAAAGTATATTATCTGGCTAATATCCTGAGGGAATAATAGTCTAGTCAAGTTGAACAATTTATGCATGCCTGTTATGAATTTTGTAGAGTATATGGTGAAAATATTTTCGATAATCGGATTTCAATAATAATATGCTGTGAAAATTACACTTCTTAAAAGATGTCTGAAAAAAAAGGAGAATTGAGTTTTGATTTGTGTTTACGATCAAGATCGATTGCTTCTTAAGTTTAGATTCTAAACGTACATTCGTGAAGAATGTCCCAATAAATTAGCACATAATTCACTAGAGAAATTACGATCAGTAAACTTGTTAAGTTTATGATATCATTCTGGAGTCCGTTAATATTCACTCATTTTCTGCTCTTACATATCAACTAAAAAATAATTGTCTGCTCAGCAGGTGTTGAACTGAAAGGCAAATTCTGTTAACGTTTACGAGGTGACATTCACTGTAGGGGGTTATTTAAACGAGATGAATGATGAGCGCAGTTTTGATGAGCAGTGTGAATACGATAATTCAGTATCAACTTCATGAAAATAATACATTAGGTGTGATACAGAAACGTTTCAGATATATTCACTTTCCATGCAATGATATGAATTTTTTTTCATTTCGATGAAACCCTAGAAAGTCAGCTTTTGAGCATTTGAGTCTGCAGAAAACGCTATGCTCAAACTATGAAAAGCTTCAGAACTTGATTGGAATCGTGAGAATCACTTTGTCGTTTACCATTAAGATCACACCATGATTTTACTTTAAATATCTTGGAAAAGTTGATCAATTCTACTGCGAATTTACAAAATGATAAGCGCTTCATCATGTGGTATAAAAGTTATTGGAAAATTAGATGGCCAAATGAAAATTTCACGAATGTTTCCAAGTAGACAGCAACAAATATAAGTAGGCGATAATATAATGGATATATGAATAAATGATATCAGTGAATGAACTGAGGTCTCAAACGCGAATGCAGACGAAGATTTTGAGGTAATATTGATTGCTGAAATACTTCAAATGAAATCAAAGCTGAACTCAAATGCTCGATTAAAATAGACTCACTGAACGGAGCATTCGGTTTTGCTCATTGGTAATCACCAAATTGCTCAGCAATGATAATTCAGTTGAGTGAATGAATAAAGCTTTCGCGTGAAGTGTGTAAAAAGGCAACAAACAGCCCTACCCACTTGATGTTGTATTCAATTTTCGAACATCACTCATCATTCAGCTCAATTCGAGTGAAAACTTCTCACATATTTACCGCATAAATCTGCTGTAATAGTATCACTATCCAATCAATATCTTTCATTAATCGGTCATCGAATACCTTTCACTTCCCTGACGATTGGGATGCAGTGAAAAGTTTGATTTTCCTTGACCACTTCCTTTATTCCCTTCGATTATTCAATTCGGCTCATCAAATCTAGTGAATAAGGTATGAATGAAAAAAGTTCTTTCTTCATCTTGTAATCTAGTCATTCGTTTTTGAGGCACTAAAAGCGTGTGAAATCGAAATTAATCAACTAAACATAAATTTTCATACCAATTTGATTATTAAGCAATTGATGATCTACAATAGCATTGATATTATAGGATCAAATTATGAACTACCTATTCACCTAGACAAAGGCATTGCTGAGCTTAGTGCTAAGAAAGCGCTGAATGAAAATAAACACCTACAGCTAGTGGTGCTTTTATCACTGATATTCATTATTCCTTTTTTCATAATCGTATTTCTCGTTATCACTGCCCCCAGTTTCCCGTGACTATTATTTTCATGATCGCTGCATCGTTTTTCACCAAAGAAATATCCACTTTAGGAAAACTTAGAGTAGAGATAAATGCGCATGAATAATGAACATTAATCTTTAGGTATAACAGTTGCAATCAAAAATCAGCTGTAGTACTTATAACCGAATTTTGCACACACGAAGAATGACACTGATAAAAATTGCGCATATGTGCATATAAACATTGGCAAAATATCATAAATGCCAAACAACATTCGCATTATATCAAACAACAAATAAAAGTTGTTTATGATGAGCCATAAAGGATGTGCATTTTGATTTGAGCATCGATGAATGAATATCTTCTTTAATGGGCATTCCTATTGGAATAAAGACGATTGTAAGAAATATTCCATTTTATGATATTTACCGAACAACAATCGGCTTATTTCCACTAACTGCACGTAACACTTGCTATGACAATTCAAAGGAAATAAAACTCACCTATCGCAGTATTTCTTCTCGCTTCCATTTCATTACATCAAACGGAATTCATTTTGTCATGTTTTTGCACTTGAATTGTTGGAAGATTCATGTCAGAAAAGGATAAGAAATAGTACTTGCGATAGGGAACGTTTGATTGTAATCTTATCATATCACCTTCTAGCTGATAAGTTTTTTTTAACCGACATTTTGGCAGACTGTATCCAGGGTTTTCGAGATAAATCCGGGCAAACTTCAGCTGAATAGTTTTGATGTTAGAGATTCAAGTTTCGCTGCACGATCTTGTCTTTTTTTTGGGGATCTTCCACTGTTTCATCCACGTAAATAACACTTAGGTGGTTCCAGTTGTGGCTGAGAAACAACATAATAAGTGCACAATCGTCATTTCATCTCACGTTTGGGTACAGTGTAACAGACAGGCTCAGAATTATCAATTTTCTGAGCCGAGCAATTTATGATTTGAAATAGAGCTGGTGAGAGGTGCATAGAATAGAACAGAACTGAAAATGCAAAAAATGGTTGTTTTCTGGTTTTTGTTTGCCATCCAGAGATTGAGTATTCATCGGAAATTGAGTCCGTGCAAAACATTAACTTACGGAGTTATAATGTTTTTGTATCATGGGAAGTTTGTCTGGATTTGTCTCAAAAGCCGTATTTCCTCAGCAATTTCGTAATGTTGAACATTCGGTGATTACGTATTGGTTGATGATATCCAATTTGTGGCTCGTAACAGCACTGCTCGTGATTGTATGCAAATCAATAAGACAGCGTGAATGAATCATATCGCAACAAATTTCTTCCTTTCATATGTTCATATCGCAACGATTTTAGGTGATTCAAATGTAAGATTTCCCTAATTAACAAGCGATTGTCTCGTCACTACGCAGCTCTCGAATACAAATCACTCCTCAACGTTGCTTATGGTAATATTGAAGCCACACAATAGTAGTAGCATATTCCGATTACGTCGAATACTTCAAAGGTTTCATTTTTCTCTCATGCTCGATAGTAAGTTCACGTTCATTTCGTGACTGCAGGCTACAGTATTCCATTTTATGAAACAAATAAAATTCAGTTATTTTCTTCTGCTATGTGCTAAACTGTCACTCTTTAGGCGGTCATATTTTGATCACGCGATGTATAATGGGTGAGAATCAAAGTTGAGCAATGACGGTGTTTTTAGAACTATTTATGTATATTCTGCGGTACTTTAAGTGAACCATAGTCTTTAAGTATTTTAAGTAAATCAAGCAAAAATTCTGGAGAATTTCTTGAACGATACATTCGAGAATAGTGTGCTATTTCAAAACTTCCGGTGTTTCACAGTAACTTCGTTTTGTGACTAAAAATAGATTCTTATCGTTAGTGACAGTAGTTGAGTGAATAATGATAATGTATGACATCTTTGAGTATCGATTCTCCATAGTGACACTGTCTGTCAATAAGGTGTATTTTACTAGTCTCGTTTCTGCACCATTTTCACGTCTCTTTCAGATTCTCAAATCTCTCATTTCGTAACACTCTTCCACTTCATAAATTGCGCTTATTCATTCGTTTATTTGAATCATTGTTCAACTATTGCATTTCAGTTCCACCTTCACCGTATTCATTCGTATTCCATCAAACGCTATGCTTCTCTCAAAAAACCTGTTGCACAAATTTCGATCAGAAATTATGTTCGAATGTGATTTTTCAGTTTCATATTCACAGCCCTTGTTCATCGTTGCTAATAAGAGCATTAAAAGTTGTAGTGAAGACTCAAATGAATTGTAGAAAAGTCTATATTGATTGAATGAATACTTATGAAGATACTGACGCTGCTGGCACACATATCATTGACTGATTTTGTTCAGTTAGCGAAGAACGGTGAGGTGTTATTTCATGAAACATGAATTCACCGAAAATTT
Organism: Anisakis pegreffii; assembly: GCA_035041965.1. Taxonomy (NCBI): domain Eukaryota; kingdom Metazoa; phylum Nematoda; class Chromadorea; order Rhabditida; family Anisakidae; genus Anisakis; species Anisakis pegreffii. Next base: position 32,043 of record JAPYMA010001991.1, read on the forward strand.
CGTAAATGATGAACTTCAAATCAAACATCATTTCAAAAATTCATCTTGAGGTATGAAAAGACGAATTAATGAGGGGTTGGGAGGGAGGGGAGAGTAAAGGTGGGATGGAGCTAGGCCTTTTCAACCTGTTCGGAGACGAACAAGATTTTTGAAGGCTGAGGAGTTCATTTTTTTGGGGGAATGGAAGGGGAGAGGGAAGTAGTATAAGTTTTTTTCATCAACTAATCACAGATGTTGAACAGCAGCTGTTCTCTGTTATCAATTGTTTTCGACTTCATTACTGTCCCATTCAAGAATACATTGTTCCAAATCTATACGTGAATATGCCAATAAAACTCTTCCTTCAACTGATTGCTTCAGCAGCTTTTTTTTGTTGATTTTCGTCTCTTTATGCTCAATATTTTTACTGTGTGGTATTATCAGCCGATTCAAAAATGAATTCTGAGTAACTGCGAAATATATAACAAATCATATTAATGATTCAAAAACGTATGCATGGCCTCTTGAATTGTGAATAGTTCTTCTGGTTCACTGGATTTTTCTTAAAACAAATCCCCATAAAAATTAGTCAAAAGCATTTGAAGATATTGTGATTAAGGTATTTAACAACAACATGATAGACCGATGGTCGATTATATGTGTTATTATAGAAACCGATTAAACCAATGCTTCAAGGAAAATATGAAATTAAATCGAGAATTGCAATAACAGCGAAATTAAGAATATCACGAGACTATATACTCCATCGTACAATCTGCACGTTAACTGGGCACGAAAGGAAGTAATGAAATGTCTAAGAAACAAAATGATCTAGTTTTATTGCTGAACGTTATTCAAATGAATATGGTCAGAATGAACATGATTGCGTGATTGTGGAAGCGTTTGAATGTATTGATTTGCTTAGTTGTATGCCCAGCAGAGTTATGGAATGTAAATAGATTGTTTATCAGTAAATGCTGTCTGAATATGCAATAGTAACGTGTACAATAGTCATAGCAAGAATGTGCACGTATACAAACACGTATGCATATGTGATTCATTTGCTTGCAACCCAGCAGTCGTTACCTATTTCTGGTGGGTATTCGAATGGACCATCTTATCCAAATGTTTTGATTACACGCAAATTATGAGATATCCATTGCGAAAGTGCCGCAAGTTGACCTGTCTTTTCGGCGCATAGCTGTGTTGCTATCAAACAAATTCAATAGGATTTCTTATTCGGGAATGACTTGGGTTGATATTCATGCATACATACGATGATTCATTGACGCTTGTCAAATAATGATTCTGAAAACGATATTTCATAGACATTGATGAGAGATTTTGCCTGATGACATTGAATTTCTTCCCGTCGCCTTCTTTATCCAATTCAAATCGCAAGTTTTTATGATGAATAATGATTGTATCGCCTAAATCACTATTGATTGGTCCCGAACAAATGAACATATGAAACAGTTGTTTATTGGCAAATAGTTATTGAAACATTATTGTTCTGTTAAGCAGCGAAGCAACGCATACAAATAGCACAGCACCATTTAACAGTATACACAAATGCACGATGAAGTAGTTAATAATGCCGTATTTCTAAAGCAACGTATCTGTTACAAAAAACAATCATTTATTTCAAGATTTTTAGCATTGTTTGTTACCGCAATTAATCACTATTCCGTCAAATTACAATGGTCGATGGACCATCCTATTTTCCAATATTCTTTTGTAAAATCACTTACAATTGCAATCTCTTAGGCTAGGGGCATTAATGCAGAAAACTTATTGATTTATCAAGGTGGACGACTATCAGTTCAAAACAACGATTTGTTTTTGGCTGTAAAAACAATTAGTAAATTCGCATCGTATGAACTTCTCAAATTGGAGTGTTTTGTTCAATGAAATTTTCGGCGACCGATCATAAGGGCAACTGCCGCAAAGTCGACCGCTCACAGCCAAGTTCAACTGTGGAAACATCGACGACTCAAAACATCCACCATTCAAAACTGTTTGTTAGACTGATACATAACAATTGTTGTTGGTAATAAACACCAGAGCGTAGATTGAATGTGGCTAAGTTTTATCTATTCATTTGGACAATAATTTTAAAAAAACAATCAGCTTCATATTTCGATAGATACCTCCTTCATTAGAAGCAAACAATGAGTTACGTGAACTTTCGCCGCGGCCGTTTTACGGTCATCACTTTTACGGTTAGCGTATTCATTGATCCCTGGTGAGCCTAAGCCCCAACCTTGACGAAGCCTTAGCATATAGACCCGGGGCAAAGGTCAACCTAAGTCTGAGGTTTAGCCTGTGTCTGAGTTGAGACTTACCCTAAGCGCAAAACCGAACCATAAGCCTTGAGTCATAAGCCTAGACCCAATCTTCAACCAGATCTTGAGACTGGCTTCAGCCTTCACTTGAGTCTAACAGTGTTCTGAAATGTTCAGTTGTCTGGATGAAAATTGTTACCAGCTTAAATATTGCTACCCCTTCCAAAAGAGTGCCAAAGCAATTTTACATGCGATATGTTGTTAGGAAAACAATGTAATGAACTGTCAGTAATAACACGACTGGTCAACGTTTTGACCGACCAGTTTTCTTGAGTTGATCTTATTCAATCAAGCTTATGATAATTTTCATGACCTTTTACGATTCATTGTTTTCGTTATGCTTCAAAAGTTCATTCACGTGAGTTATGTTTTCAAAAATGTTTCAGTGTCACAACGAAGTATCCTGCAGTTTTGTATGAACGATTTAAGAATTAGCGACTCAGAAGCAGAGCAACGCAAGCTGATGGATATTGATAGTTCCTTCAATCCGTATGTTTTTAGCCTCCCAATGTTGCGAAGAAAAAAAAGACACTATATAGTCGGAAGAGCAAGAGTACATACGAAAGAATGTAACAATTCGTACGAGAACATCACCAATAGTTTTAAACATTTCAAGCTCATGAAATGCAAGCATATAAAATACTTTGACATCATTTTAGAAGTTACACTCACTTCACTGCGGTCCATGAATGCGTGGTTTAACGAATATCGAACTGCAGAGCACACAAAAGTGCAATTGTGACCCAGAACGCCACAATAGTGCATCATTATAAGATTTATGTTCAGGAAGATTCAATAACGGCGATTTTCTCGCAGTAACTGATGAGAATTTAATTTCAAATACGCCGTTCTTTGAATTCAGGAAGCAGTCAGCTATATGAATTGAATTAAGATTTTGTGCGGTGTTCCTGAAGGTTCTTGAGAAGTCGCGCATTCGATAATATTGAAAACATAAGAATGCTTGAGAAAAGTTTGATGAACTTCATATCATTAGTGTGTGTAAGCGAACTTGTGATTGCCTCGGTGATATTCTAGGGATCATGCCGTTCAGATATTACAAAAACATCCTCAAACTTAAAAAATGATGCCTCATTCTAGGTGTACGAGGGAATTTTACAATAGCAGAACAAGAAAAATTCAAACCGAAGAGCAACTAGTGTACTTATTCAAGTATGAGAGAGGTCAGTTGTTCATCTTGGAAAACAGTTTTAAATTTCTCTACTTTGACAAGCAATCAATTAGGTTTTGTGCTTTAATTTGTTTTGTGACGGCTTTAGGAATGACCCCTTAGCGTAATTCGCAACGGGTGGATGGTTGAAAGTATTTCAAGTACTAATTGAAACGATCACTGCGATATGGTATTGTGAAAAACCTGATTGGTTATATGATACTGTAGACGTATGGTTGGAGAAAGAAAGATATTGCTCTAACTTTCAGATTCATCGGTCGATCGTGAAGAGGTGATAACGTGGAGAGAACTGAAAAGTTTGGTGAGTATAAGCATTTCTAAATGAATAAAATCGAAATGAACAGTTAATTTAAAATTATCGACATTTCTTGTGAATCCTTTTTGTCACATCATATTACATCTCGGAACGTTTGCTTGTAAATGAACCTCTGATATATAATAACATATCTGATTATTTTCATGAATAGGATATTGATTGAACCCCCGTGATTGAATGTCAAAGATCCACGAGGCTGAAAAATATCAGACTTTGTGAAGAATTTTTACTGTATGATCCAAAAACGGATCAATTGTGACAGCACAGTATGACTGAATTCATTTGCTCAAAAAATCACAAACTTCGTTTTTATCCAGGCATAAATGTTGTTTCAGTCTTACGATGCCATAGGCAAAAAAGAATAATGAACTTGTAAGCGATAGCTTTCGTTTCAGAAAGATCGAAAACAATGGAATGTTATACGACATCCGATGGTTTTGAATTTTATCAATGAAAAACTGTTACAACAAGCATATTTTTATTTGCTTCACATCATCTCATACGCTGCATTTCTTTTGCTTCTTTCCAGCTATATTTTCTACAGAACTACTTCGCAAGATGTTATCGCAACAATGTTTCTTTTGATATTCGTATTCGGCTTGGTATGAAAACTCTCATTTGAATGACTCTCTCTTCTTTAAATTATGAAATTTTTTAAGTTCTGATTTTGATGATTCCATGTAATTGGACATCTTCGTAAACGAATGAAATCTTTCTTCAAATAATTTCTAAGAGAAGTGAACCTTAAGCATTAGAACTTGAAGCAAGTATAGATATTGTCCCTTTTTAGTTTGTGAAAGGCGCCGTTAAATTACAAGTCGGAAAAGTGAGTAAATGGTTTATATTTTCGTATCTTTTCAACATCACTACGTATTTTGCCACATTCTTGTTTATATGGACACCAATGCTGTTCGCATACGACGATTACAATCGCGATTTGAAGGTTTGCCCGAAATTTTGTTGATGACCCGAAAAAACACAAAGCTGTGCCCAAACCAGTACTGTTTAATTCTTTTTCTCAAAAAGTTCCAACTTTGTTTCCGCTTCTTCGATCTGAGAGATCATCTATCAGGAATTGTTCCGAGATAATGTTGCTCAGTTCCGAGAAGAAATACTACAATTGTGGTTGAAAGCAGAATTCCTCCCAGTGTTGCTTTCACCCGGTTCCAAATTATCACTGATTATGAGCAATGTACGAACATATAAAACAACAACGTATAAAAGTGCATCACAATCACAAATTTGATGCGCCGTTTCAAACAGAGAATTATTTGCAGCATTTTATTACATGGTTCCTTCCGATCATAGCCGTTATTTCTGCATGGGCTAATTTTTTGTACATACTGCGAAAATCACCGTATGGAATATATATTCTCATGATGAACAGGATCCTTTATTCTTTTTCACAGGTATACCGTTTGATGCAAAACCTAGGCCGATGAGATATTTCTCTGTGAATAGCTAAGACAATGTTGCCGCATAAAAGCATATATTATTGCCTAAATAGTACTTTCTCTCACATCAATTTTGTTTACTCCTTGGCGAAAGAATTTAGTGAAATAATTCACATATCAGAACGAAAATGCACGCAAATAGAACTTTCATTTCTGTAACACAGACCCAACTGTTTCCTCGACTTAATGTTAATGCAGAATCTTATAATAGCGGAAATTAGCACTAAATTGATTGATGAGGAATATCTAATTGAATTCAGGACCGATGAAACAGGAATGAGAGTGAGATGGGCGTAAGTTGTTGCAGCTGAGTATTGCAACGAATCAAAAAATGCTATAGTTAAAGCCGATGGGCATAACGAGCTTCAACAGAAACAAAACTTTCAGATTGCAATTATTTGGGTACCAACACTACTCGCTTTTGCATTTGCATTTCATTTGGTGATGCGTAACAGTGGAACTGAACCTTGGGAAGCATCAGATGCTGTAAGTGAATTTCACTTCAAAAAGAACATATTCAAAATTTTGACTTAGGTTTTCCATTCGAGATTTCAATCGATATTTATCCCAAAAAAGATGGCATCAACAAATGTGATATTCTTGACAAATATCTATATGTTTAATGCCAACGTGAATAAAAACCTCATAAACAGTCGTCACACTGAAATACATTCAACTCATTTATAGCTTATGCCAAACGCTACTGTAGCTCGACAGTTCCTCGCCATTTTGCAAGCAATAACCAAGACGTCTACAATGATGATAGGTCAATAAGTCATAATTATGTTATTTCAAATAAATTCAGTTTTTCGTTTTTGAAATTTCTTGGCGAATCTTATTGCAATAAACACTGATTATCAGTACAAATGCATTTCAATCAATACAAATGCATATGTTGAATGTGTTACTCACAATCAGTTCCACAGTCATACACTTCTATTCTTCGTTTGATACATCTCTTGATCAAACAAGTTCAGCAGGAAAATCATGAATGTGCTTGCGAATTGTTTCAGGCGAAATAGACGCTGACAATGTACTTGAACGAAAAGAATGGATTCCGAATCTATTGCTATTGGTCTTTGAAATCACTACTGTAATTCTATTGATGAACTTAATGGTACGTTCTTTGGTGTGGTCGTTCAGAGATGCTCATTAAGACGGTTTTAAGGATTCATTTACTTTTAGGAATATGTTCGTAACTGGATTTTCGATAACTAAATAATTTACTTCCAGTTAAGTGCATATGCTTCCGCAACTTCAACATCTATATCGTTGAGTCATCAGTATTTTTCTGAAATGATATTTTTATGAAACGGTTATCGCAAGACAAAAAATTGAAAGCAATATGCTATTTTGGAATGTTGGCGTGAATCACACACATAAAAAAGTGTTCATGCGATGGTAAAATCTGTTTTTGAGACCATTCTGCTGTGGCAGTTGTTTAAATTGTTCATTCGTATGAGGAAATTAGTAGTTCATTTCACTGAAACCAAATTTTAAATAATTTGAAAGGGATAGATCAGTGGTTCTCATGCTTCGGTACTCCATTACCCCTTTTGATGACCTGGCTGGCCGCCGTTCTCTCTCTCTCCCCCCTTTGATGCAAGAACTTACTATTTTTACATATAACGTCAGGAACAAACATAAAACCGGTCCGGAAAATTCTCAACGGCGTGAAAAAAATTAGTATCCTAGACCGTTGTATTGCTCATTACTGCAATCGATTATGGTTGCATGAAAAGCTATTGTCTATGACACGCTCAATTTAAACTGATTCAGATACATTCTCATTCTTTTCAGACGTGTTGTATTCACTCTCATAGCTATTACATGCAAATACCGTTCTCTTCATGACTTTTTCTCATTCACTTCGTCTCATTTCACTTTACAGTTCGAATCAATTTCTCATTCTATAACATATGCTATTTACTGAATACGTTGACGAGTGTTGACAGCCGAAATCAACAATACAGCAATCGAATATTATTGTTCAACAACATTCGACAGTCAAATGATCAATTATAGAGTGTATTTGATAGAATGAGAATTTGACTTTAATTGCTGTGTGAAATGAATGAGAAATTAGCAAAAAAAAAACACTTTTGGTGATAAAAGCTATGAGAGCGATTATAGCAGCAAGAAAAAGAATGTAAACCATGTTAAAACGAATGAAAACCCTGTTAGGCCCGGACGAACTAATGATACTCACAAACAGAAAAAAGGAGAATGAAGAGTGTTGCCATTAACTAACCTAATATCCGAGTCAAACAACAACATCATAATCGGGTTCTATCAGAACATAACAACTGCACGAAGTACTAATTTTCCGGCCCCCTCCATTAGTCCTTGACACCTCCAAATTACCCAAAGTGGGTAATCTCACCCCGTATGAGAATCGCTGGAATAGATGATCACCTAAAGCGGATCTGATCTTTCAGATTTCTTTAGCTGTTGGTGATGTAAACGAATTACGACACTCAGCGCAAGCAAAACTTCTGGAAATCAAGGTGAATTATACGTACATTTTTAGTGAAATCTATTACGACAGTCAGGCACAATGCGTTGCACATAGATCATTCAGTGAAATAGCTATACGCAAATGTTGAAAGTTTTTTTTGCCGATGGTTGCATTGAGTTGCATTGCTGAGAATTCAATATTGGACGTGCAATAGCATATGAACAAGCTCCTTCAGATGGAGCACTAATGATTTTTTAACGATGAATTTTGAAGACAAGATTTATTCTGATGTAAATTCTGCAGGTAGCGTTTACAATAGAAATGTTACAATTATCGGAAAAGTGCCAATGCCGGTGCACGCAACAAATTAAATCTCTCCATCAACACGCAACAAACAATGTGCTCGTTATCGACAATGATGGACAAGCTTTCACCGCTGACAAGAATTTCGATTTCACTGAGAATAATGCAGGTACAGAAATGAACAACCGTTTCTATGCACACAGCAGTAATGCTGCAAGCAAACCGAACTGATCCGCAAAATCTATGCGTTCGAATGGCACCTATCAAATGCTTCACATTCCACATCCATTGCTCATTCTTTTACTGTGCGATCAAATCTTTCAAGCTTCATGTATAACACTTTTATGAGCGAATATACTATTTTGCTAATAATTGATATTTCATTGTGTTCCATGAAAAGTTCACATAAATGTTCTCGTATTATTATTTTTTGCTTCTACACTTGTTTGCATTGCTATTTATGAAGTCATAAGATGTAAGATCGATTGAATGTGATTATTTTAAACAAAAGTGATTAATGAGTTGACTCTTCATAGGTAAGACGTAACCAATGAATTCAGGTATAAACTCTGACGAGGGCGCTGGATATGCGAAAAAAGATACTGACGCTTTTGAACTGCAAGCGATAAATAACGGATCAGAGACTCTCGCTTCTGTCAGGTATCTACCTAACTTGACATATTTTTGTTTGCTCTTTTATCCGTCTATTTATTTAACCAGCAATTGCAACTTTTTATAAGCTTATGCTTCTTTTTTTAAATCATTGATATCACAAATATCCAGCGGTGGCCAATGACGCGCTATTTGATACTCCGCTACCAGTGGAGTTACTTTTTTCATATAGCGGATATTTGTACTGATAACTTCCGTTACAGTGAGTTCATAGCAGCATAAACAGGGTTTTAGAGCGAGCCTTTTTTTTGAGACTTCCGCTAACTTTTCGTCTGTAAGAGAATGTTTATTGTTCTCAAAATCAAAGTGTTTGAAGCACATATTTGAGCTCTAGCACTGGCAAGTGCTCAATTTCAGCTTACTGTACTCGTATTCGTCTTAACTGGCCGAAGTTAAACATTCAATCATACCTTGAATATTGGCCATAAATGCATCATTAGCATTCCGTCTGAGCTCACCAAGCCATGTGGCTTAAATAAGTTACGTGACAGTGCAATGATGTTTTCCTTCACTTTTGTCTTCGCTAAGAATTGATATTCATTCGCATAATAACATGTGTAGCTATGTTCGGTGCAAATGATTACAATATGGCGTGTATACTGATGCAGTTGTTGCTGGGGAGGGGAGAAGAGTTGAAAAAAATCAAAGTATATGCACTATCATATAGTGAGAGGGTATCATCTTACATAAATTTTTCTTTCATGAAAAGTAAGGATGTGAAGTTTATTTTGTTCTGAACTTTATAGTTTCACTAGCGTTTGATTGATTTGAGCATCTTTAATGAATGATTGATTATTTCGCAATTAGTTAACTGTAAGAAATCATCACTGAATTCGGTTGATGATCAGCTGATCATCTGGATTTCAGGTATAGTAACTATCCAGCACGCAATACTGGAAATTCATCGCATCAATATGCTGTGAACGTGTCAGCTGGAACTAATCCTCCATCATCATCATCAGCTAAGGTATCAAAAGATGTGAAAAATTCTCAAAAAAGGCGTCGAAAGTTCCACATAAAAATATGAAAAAAAAACAATATTTTGGAAATATAAAGCAAAACTTTGTGAGAAAGTGCAAGTGTAAATGAGTGTTGTAATTCAGATTTATCATATTCAATTCCCGAATAGCGAAAGAAGGATGCGTATTGAAAAGTACACGATGTCAGGGCGAACAGTTCCAGTAACAGTCAGTGAAGCATTCGTTCAGCTTATTGAAAGCGTTCAGTCGGGTATCGAAGCTTTTAATGGCACGATTGAAGGACGGAGAACAAAGGATGTTGGTGCAGATCCAGAAAGATTTAATCGGAAATTTGCTCGATGGTTAATAGGACTTGATTGGTCCAATCTTCTTGATACATAATGACCATAAATTATTTGCTCTTTATTATGTCGAAAAGAAAAAATCGCGGCAAACAATTCCGAACAATAGTATGTGCAGCTATTAAGTGTTCTTTAAGAGAGCATTTTAAACTTCTTTGTTCATACATAAATCAGCAAATTCCTATCTTCACCGAAAAAATTCATCGATAAACTTCGAACATAGATGATGAAATCACGTATGAGTTCAATGACTTTTCATATACCGTTATTGCTAAATGGCTCGATGGTTAACAACTTAGACGTTGATTGTCAGTTAATCGACACATGAAGATGTCAGATGTCCAATCATTAATATTCAAAGTGTATTTCCGATTTGTCTCTGAGCTTTCGTTACTCACATAATTCCTTGTCGATTACCGAAAACAATATCTCAGCAGGCCATATTGCTCACATAAAGTTCTGTTTTTGTTGAGAGCAGACGATAACCAAGTGAATATCAGTGAAGGGTGGCTCACGAGCACTAACCAAAAAGCAGCTCAGCTCACGGTTCATGCTCTTAATTGTTAAGGCGAGCCAATTATAAGCCAATGAGACGCTCGAGGAGTGTGAACTACTCACAGCTGAGCGTTCATTAGTTATTATTCTAACGTTTGATATTTTTCAAAATTTACGCTTGTCACTTTTATAATGTTGTTCGGCAGTTTAAGACTTGAAAACTTACTCAAGGGGATCTGTTCCAAACATATGCTAAGAAAATGGTGTAGCTTTTGCAAGCAGCAACCGATCACCGTCGCCAAACTGACGAGTCGTCAAAAGTGTTCAATATCAAAACCCATTATGACCAAAAATTATTTGTTGTTATTCGTTTATTGTTGTTTTTTGTTGATGGAAGCATTTATCATTCGCCTCGTAAAAATTATCAGTCTAAGCCAATGATGACATATTCAGATGGAGAAGAGTGGCAGTATTATATACTACATTAGTAATTCTCACTGCATTGTTGCATGTGCTCAGCCATAGTTTGTGAGGCACTCACAACTCACTGATGAGTGGTGATGGCGAAGCGTTGAAATAAGCTGTGAGTCGTGAGCTGAGCCTGAACTGTGAGCCGATTGTGAGCTGTGAGTCGATTCAATGATCAAACAACGTTTATTGTAATCCGTACATGTGCAGCCCTAAGTAAACTGCCCTCGCACTTCAGTGCAACCACTCACTTATCGCTAATTATAAGTATCAGCGTACGGCTACTATTGCCGTAAGTTTGATCAACATCGAAACTTCTCAACCAGCTGAAAGCAAAAAATGCTTTCAGTTGATAAATCAAAATCAATTCTAAGCTTGTTCTAAGCTCCGTAGTCCTATGCGTTTGCTTCGTTTGCACCTTACATGATTCTGAAATAAACATGTATCACAAAGTATAAAATATATATATATAATATATATATACACATATATATATATATATATATATATATATATATATATATATATATATATATATATATATATATATATATATATATATATATATATATATATATATATTCAAGTGTCTCAGCATTGTTTAGGTCCGACGAATTAGGAAGCTAAATCTCCTCTTACCAAAAATTGTCATTCATGTGCTGGGAATGGAGTCTTGTCTTGAACAAACACGTATCCGTTGTTATCGACCAACTTCGTCTGCATCCAATCAAAAGTATGAAGCTTGAGAAAGTCATCGATGCACGCCTCACAATCAGCTCTCATTTTTCAGACATTTTATGACGAAAACAGACGGCATGGCATAACTTCCTATTCCATTTGTTCATTTCGACCTTTGATCTCGATCACGAGATCAAAGATGGTGACTATCGCTTTTTTGCCTTTCATCTTTCGTTTGACGGGTCTTTTTTCCTTCATTCGGCTTTTCACTCATAAAACAATCAATTAGGACTGAAGCGATGTATCCCTTAAGGTGACAAATGTGGAATCCATCGTGGGAGTTTTCTTGCAGAGAGTCTTAACTCATGTATGAACACATTACTCTTTTCATTCCGCATCCGGTCATGCGCACGAATTGTTTATTTGGATCCGACGTGAACTGTTATCAAATTCATTCCGATGTGTGAATTAGCAATGAAGTTCTTTCCTAATAATTCACATTTATATATTCGATTTAACATTACTGTATTCCAAGTTCAGAATTTTGTTAAAATTGTTGAAGTATCCGCATTTAAAATTTATCTGCATTGCGCTCGATGATAACCAACTGGATTTTATTTCACAATCACTTGACTTTTCATCAACAACACGATTCAAAGCGGTTTGACATAATATCTCCCTGAACGATGTTTGTTGCAATGCTTGTCTCGTGTCTATTCTGTTCCGTTCCAGCGTTTTGAGAACAAGCTCACGGCTCTAGCTAGCCTTCCTCTTTTTACTCTGCACTGTTCCTGTATTGTTTTCATGTTTCGATTGCTCCGTTACAATTATTTACTCCGCAACTGTTTTTCTAATCGTAAGTGTTGCTCTGCCCTATCAGTTGTTTCATTCTATGTTGTTCGAGCTTTCCTTCTATTAAATGTGTTTGATTCAGATTTTTGATCTGTTCTACTTTACAAGTCGAACAGAACAGCTCAAGAATTGAACGGGAACAGAACAAGCTGGAATAGGGACATGTTAGATGACCAATGATGAACAAGCGATTTGTTTGCCACCGATCGAAAAGCCTCGGTGGGTGGCATCGAAATTTGCTGCTCGCTTGCCACCGATCGACCGGTCTGTTTCGGTTGCGATCACGAACCACTGATTCTCGGGGCTTCCCGACCTAACCCCAAAACATTGTGATTGCTCAGGTGCCCCGACCCAACCTTAAGAGCGAAATTAAACTCGAGGGTCGCCGACCGGATGTAATTCTTCAGTGTTATTCGATTACTTGCATTAGATGCCTTTGTTTCATGCTGGCCACCTGAACACGCTAAATAATCTCGCTCTCGAACCCATTATTCGAATGAACTTTTTCATGGAAATGGATATTTATCGCTGCCGTTCTTCAGTAAAAACAAATTTATTTTAAAAAATAGAACAACAACAATGCATCGGTTAAGATCAATAACAATGAACAATAGGATTCAACACAATGCGAGGAGAGCCCAATAAACATAAAATAATTGTAAAATATTAAATTGCATTACAATTGCGACTAATGATGGCGCAGTCAATATATATATATATATATATATATATATATATATATATATATATATATATATGAATGTTGTAGATAATGAAAAATGTTACATGGCTATAATGTTACAACTGAACAAAATTGATGGATTACTTCATTACAAAAAGCATACAATGAATTCATATTCTTCATCAATGTTGGATAAATGCATCATTAAAATAATTGAACAGATCCAAAGTGTCAACTGCGGAGAAATCCTGCTGCCAGAAAGGAGAGAATTTTTGATTCCGATTTGAAAACTAAAGTTAGCAAGTAAACTGTGAAAGTGTAATCCAACAATTTTGATATCTGAAGCACAATTGGGTGAATCGAATAATCGAATGAGTCATGAAGAACTTGAATGAATAATGAGAAAATCAACTGTAATGAACTATTAAAACTCTAATATAAGAGAACAATAATTTGAACCATCATTAAACCATCATTATCAATGAATAAAACCATCATCGTTACGTTTCCCTTAAGCGAAATAGAGGTTTAAAGTATCCAACAAGTGATAGAAAGAAAACTTCTCATGACAATAAAGTCACATGTGGTGATAAAAATATGAGTCAATATAGCGTGGAATCGAGAAGTTGAAAAAACAAGCAAGTAACGGCAATGAAAAACTTCCATCTTTGAAGCATTTTAAGCTTAAGCATCTTAGGATTTTGTGATGTGATTTCAAGCAAATTGCACAAATTAAAACAACCCAACATTGGAAAACAAAAACGGCACGAAAAAAATTCTCAAAATATGCAACGGAACTTCATCCATTTGTAAGAACGGATGGAGTTATTCTGCCTGTGAATCTACTTTCACGAAATAATAGGGCAGAAGAAGAAAAATTATTCACCATTTCTTTGAAGCGTAGCAGGCCGACTTAAAGCAGTCGTTTGGAGCAGTTCCGTTTTTTGGCTAAACTATCAATAATGCAATTAGAAATCAGGACGCAATTCCGAATTCCACCGTAAAATGCATGAACAAACTAAGGAACATGACAATTTCTTCACATCACTAGATTCCCCACATTCTCTATCTTCAGAATGGCATACATGTTGTTGAGCGATTTTGCATACTTGAGGAGATATAGCTGATTTTCTGAATCCACCTTGAGTTGCTCGGCGGCGCCCGTTTCAGTGCAATGTATCACAATTGATCAATGTGTACATTAGAACAGTAGCGATAGGGTGACCATCTTCAAAGATTTTTCTGAATGCTATATGGGTTGTTATTATCGGTCTTACCGTACTCTCAGCTTTACCCAGTAACATGTGAGTCTGTGTATACCATTCGATCCATCTGAATCTCTACATTCAGGAAAACATATATTTTGTTGAGTAATACTGCTTTTTTGAGGAGATATAGTTATTTTCATAAAGCTATATCAATAACAAGCGTAAAGTCGCTCAGTCACATATATTCTATCACCATAGATCAATATCAATACAGTAATATTGCTCTATAGGGGTTACCATCTTTACCACCTTCAAGGTACCCGTACTCTCAAGTTTGCCCGGTAACATTTAAATATCTTTACATCATTCGATTGCTCAGATTCTCTGCTTT
>JAPYMA010001992.1:0-22980 GCA_035041965.1 Anisakis pegreffii
ATTACTTGCTACAATCGCCAAAAAGTTTTCAGATGAAGCTAGCAGTATGGTCAGATTCATTGTTATTGCTCGCTGAATCTATTAAATCAACAAATGAACTCATCTTAAATAAGGATGTTTTCTCATGTGATAAGAGTTGGCAATACGGTGCGCAACTTACCGAGCGCATCATAAATGTTGGTTACCAGAAACATTAATGCACTTCTTTCAATTCCAACCTCAAAAAGCAAAAAACTTTACATCAAAATTAAATTTTTCACCATATTAATGACGATTAAATTTATTGTATAGGATAAAAATCAGTTGCAGTTCGTTTTATCATTAATATTATGGTCAACAACTAAACATCAACATGGATACGTTCAACTACGGAACTTTAAAAACTTACAAACTTGTAAGTAGGTGACTTCAAAACAAAAGCGCATTGATTTTAGAGTTATTCAAAAGGCATAACAGGGTCAATTGCTCTTGACCGGAGCGGGAAACGAGCGAATTCTAGTATAATCGTGATGAAGCGAAGCAAAAGTGGATTTGAAGAGGTTTAAATTTATCCAGCATTGTGACAATCTCATACGGCACCAACAAGTTCTAGTGTTGAGAGCGTCAAATTTTGAGAATGCCCAAAGAATTAATGTTGTGTTGTAAGAACAAACATGCTCCGTGAAATACTCACAATTAGTGAGTTCATTCCTCTTCTGTTCTTGAATTCAAATTTTGGTGCTCCGATTGGAATTGCAGTTAGGCCAATGGCAGAGCGCTAACGCAGAGTTTGTATTGGCAGTTGCATCACAAAATGAAACAAAGAAAAAAGAATCACTCGAGAATAAAACACTCAAAATCACCGTTTACTTGGTATATATTCTCTTTGATGTTTTTGTAGTGAAAAATATGTTTGATAAACAACGCAGACGGTAAGTCAAAGAATGCTTCTCGCTGACTGAAAGCAGGAACTAATTCAATAATTTTACTTAGCTTAAATTTTCCAGTCAGAATCTTTTGAAAATTGGTGCTTCTTGAGGACAAGCGTTTCCAATTCTGGACTAATAGGTGGGAACAAAACGTTGTTAAGCAGCAGAATTTGACTTTAGTAAAATCACGAAAAAATGCTTATCACCAAGGCAAGCTGTCAAATCATCGATATTCTTTATCAATTACATTGGTATAATTTCGAGAAGAGCAAATAAAAAGTAATATAATGCATATGTTGAACAATGAAAACAGAGAGAGTAATAAACAGAAAACTGATTTTGGTTGCAGGAAGAGCCATTCGTTATGCTTAAAAAGTTGGAAAAGGGTGAGCAATTAAATGGTAACGATCAGTATGAAGGCTATTGCATTGATTTGCTGCAAAAGATTGCTGAAATACGAAAATTTAAATACATTCTTCATGAGGTTAAAGATAAATCGTATGGAAGCAAAGAGGCAAATGGTAAATGGAACGGAATGGTTGGCGAGCTTCAACGTGGTGTAAGCTTATTTTGAGAATATATTGCTGAAAGTCTCTTCTTATTCAATGAATGGTCCATCAGTGTATTGCACCGTAAGAATCATCTACTAACTTTGGAAATTAAAGTTCACAGCCGACGAATGAAATGAATTACGAGAATGCACACATCTTATTGGGTGGTGACAGTGTTTACCCTTTTTTATTACTGTACAAAAGCAAACAATTGAAGGATGCGGATCTTGCGGTTGCTTCACTAACAATCAGCTATAGTCGCAGTGAAGTGATTGATTTCACCGTACCTTATATGCATCTTGGCATATCAATTCTGTTCAAGAAACCCGAAACAACTGATCCAAGCTTCTTCGCGTTTATGTCACCGTTGAGTGTTGATGTTTGGGTTTCAATGCTTGCTGCTTATGTGGTATTAATGATTGATTGTTTATTGGTGTCATTTAAACGAACACAAATTTGTCACTATTAGAGCGTTCGCAGAACAAATTCATTAAGTTTGTTGGTTGGATGGTCACCTTTGTTGTCTCAAGCAGTCATTTCGATTGCAACTGAAAACAACTTCTTCGATTGCCTTTTAACATTCTTAATGAATATCTCCGACTGATATCACAGAACATTCTTATTCTGTTTTATTATTTATCAAATTTTATTCAGATAAAAAGTTGGCTCCAAAAAGTATTTTGTAGTCATAAATGGCTTTATAAATTTTTGGTTTCGTTATTTTGCTGAATACATTCAGTCGCTGATTGGGCTATTGAAGAGGGTCTGCTGAAGTTTTTCAGGTGACTTCATTAGCAATTTGGCTTCTTGCGGCAATATCACCGTACGAGCGATTAGACTCGAATCGTGATCGTTCGTTGGTTATTTTACCGAAACAGTTCACATTTTTGAACTCATTTTGGTTTACGGTCAGTTCTCTCATGCAACAGGTGAATTGACTAACGCATCAACTCTTCTTGCAAATCACTTTATGATTTTTCTGATGAACATTCAAAAGGGATCACTTCAGTCGATACTTTCAAAGAAAAAACTGCTTATTCAGAGTCGTATTACAGTTAATAGCCATCTCTCATTGCAGGGCAGTGATTTATCGCCACGAGCGGCAAGTACGCGAATCGCAGCTGTAATTTGGTGGTTTTTTACGTTGATTATAATTTCATCATACACAGCTAATCTGGCTGCATTCCTGACCGCACAACGGATGGTTTCCCCAATCGAAAGTGCTGATGATCTTGCGAAGCAAACCAAAATCAAATATGGCACTCTTGGACGAGGATCAACCATGATTTTCTTCAGTGTTCTTTTTACTGTTCCCTTCTAAAATCACTATCATTTATTGACAGTACTATCATCATCAATTACTGCCACTTCTGCTGTTGTTTATGCATTTCAATCGTGAATATTTCCAACCGAATTGCCATTTTTCTTTTTTCAATACCTTTGATACCAAGGACAAGATTTCTGTTCACAGGAATCGAAAATCGACACATATGAACGAATGTGGAAATTAATGTCGAGTCAACCAAATCTTCTCGTGAATTCATCAAAAGAAGGTATATGGAGAGTGAAAACATCAGATTATGCATATCTGATGGAATCGTCGATGCTTGAATATGCAGTTGAACGAGATTGCGATTTGGTGCAAATTGGTGGATTAATCGATCAAAAAGGTTATGGAATAGGTTTACCGAAAGGTCGGTTGGTTCTTTTATTCAAGAACAGCATTATATTGAAATTGATTATGAAATTCCGTCTGTCAACTTTAATTTGAAGTCTCTTATTTTTGACTAATCAATAACGTTGTTATCACTAGTGCACCATTTCAAACTCAACTGCTATAATTCCAGAAGTGCGCTTGCAATAGTTGAAATAGTTATCTTAAAGAACTTATTTCAATCCGTGCATTTTCTGAATCAGTTTCGTAACACCCACGAATCGACATTTTCCTTGTGTTCAAATTGATACGAGAGATATTTTCAGTCCTCAATTAATCGAAAAAGTGCTCAATCGTTCTATGAATCAACTAAATAGTGAACCATAAGCTCCAACTAGTCGCTGTTTGATGTCTTATCGACTGATATAATTTTTGGTTTCTCGTAAACTGCTTATAATTTTGAATTGTGATAGTGAGGTTTGCGATGCAACTAGTTTACTGAATTACTAAATTCGACTGAACCGAAATCAAGGTTCTCCATATCGAGAATTGATATCAACAACGATTCTGCAATTACAAGAGAAAACTGTGTTGACTGAAATGAAAGATCGTTGGTGGAAGAGGAAAAGAGGTGGTGGATACTGCGATGCATCGACGACAATTGGCACCGATCTCGGGAC
This sequence comes from Anisakis pegreffii, assembly GCA_035041965.1. Lineage (NCBI taxonomy): Eukaryota > Metazoa > Nematoda > Chromadorea > Rhabditida > Anisakidae > Anisakis > Anisakis pegreffii. The sequence goes on from JAPYMA010001992.1 coordinate 3,794, forward strand.
AGTCTCACTCTACGGCATTTTCATTATCCTCGTTCGTTATACGCATTTCTTTCATTTGGAAAAGCTCATCGGACAAGTGCACGTCCCTGAATGAGTTATCAACTTTTAATTCAATCAAACCATATCCGTTTCATCGCGCGATGATTTCAGTTAATCGGACTGATTATATCGTTCGCCGTTGCAGTTGTTGAGTTCGGTGCAAAGAGTGCATTCAACTCAAAGAAAACAGAAGTAAGTTTGTTCGGAATGAGTTTCAAGTAAGTATCGATCCACACGCATTGAACATCTAAAAATGCCAACTCCCACGGTCGTACTGAACGGCCCCTAAGCTCGGTCGTTGAATTCAACAGAACAGAATTTTTTTTTCAGCCACTCGAACGAGAAAATTACATTGAGCGGCAGACGCGTTTCATCAATCAATTAAAGATCAACCGGCTGGCGTTAATTCCTATTCGAGCGATGCAAATGACAAACGAAGAACATTACGAAAACAAAGTTGTCAGTGATCAATAAAATCATCCTGACTAAACCGTAATCATTGACTGGAAACAAACATTTCATATCATTTCATAAATTTGACTGTTTATCAATATCTTCCTCCAACAAAACACCCGACTTCTGTTCTGCACTAATTTCATCACTGTAAGAAAGGAAACAAAAATTACCGATACGATTTATTCGTTTGATTTGAATTCATAGTTTGAATTCATAGCTTTACGTACAACTCAAAACGCAATCAAATAGAATCAGCAATTTTAAAACTTATTCAACCAAAGAAGTAATCGACAATGCAAGGTGCTTGAGACAGCCCAACAAAGATGTCTCTTATGAGGAGTGTAACGCAATACTGAGCTCATAAGAGTGAGTTCCAATTTGAGCAGTGGGTTCAGTCAGCAGCATCATATTTGTGAATACATAAGGAATTTTATTATTTTAGCAAGCTAAAACCAATAAATATCTTAAATATCAACAACTATTATACAATATCAGGTCCGTTCTTGTGTACAGTTCACATACAATATCAACCGAAATGTTCAACTAACGAAGACTACAACTTGACCTTACTAGCAGGCTTCATGAAAAACCTTCATCACCATACTGCGTCTTTTTTGGAGCACCGACTGGAGTTCCAGATATGTAAGAGGGCTGATCATAGTTGAAAGCTGATAAATTGGATTGGGAATCGCCCCGTTGCAAGTCACCTGAATAACCACCCACAGCAATTGATGATGGTTGTTGCTGCGATTGATACTGATCATAATTCTGGCGACGAGTTGAAGAATCTGTGAAACGTTGATTTTCAGCTCGCTCAGCTAAACTGATTTGAGAGTCTTTCACAGCTTCTGGTGGTCTCATAGCCGGTGCATGACCTGTGCCCGAGAATCCAATTCCTTGACGATTACGCCTTCTCAAATCATCATAATTCATTGTTGACGCGCTGTCTTCACTACTATACTGAAATTTATTGCTAACCAAAGCAATAACATAAGCATCATTATTCGTAGAGAAAGACAGCAGTGAACCGTAAGAAAATCTTTTCACACAATTTTCGATACCGAAAAAAGTAACCAATTTAGCTTCAACGTACGTATTCACTGTTTTATCGATTGCGCTCCCTTCAAGGTTCACTTCTACTCAATCCAAAAAAACTGTTTCCTATTCATTCAGAGAATTCAACGTCCCTTAGCTGCGGAATGAGTCTTGAATTAGTGTATTAAGAAAACCATTTACAGTCTTGCGAAAAAAGTTATGTGTCACGTCACTGGCAAATGAAAATTATGTTATGCTGATTAAAATGAACCGAACGGATCTAAATTAAACTTAAAAATTTAAGTAAATCTAAAAAATAGTTGGATGAACGAACTTTTTGCCATAAACTATTGAGATGTGGTTGAATACGTTGTGTACAAGTAGTCATCGATAGCAGATTAGCACTTGTTAATGCACCAATACCCACTACAACGTAAAATGGCCACTTTTTTGGACCAAAATGTAATACAGTTGGTAAACGCTGTCGTGCAAAATATAAAGAACCGACCACTGCGGCCGCAAAAGGTAATCCTGTAAGGTTGGAACTTGATTATACTAATCTAACACCACCACTAAATCAGATATTTCAAATGAATATACGCCGTGGTTCATAGTCTCAACATATCACGGTCTGCAAGATTTTCTGCCAAATGATGGCACAACACAGATTTGAAGAAACACAGTGAATGTTTCAGTTCATCAATGAAATTCACTAAATTGAGTTCCTTATTTGATGCTTTTGTCTACGGAGAATTGCATTTCAGAGAAGTGATTTAGATGTATTTCAATGAATTTCTTCTTTTTGAGCATATTTCGTAAGAGGGATAAACGCATGGAGGAAAGTTCCGACAAAAATTTAGCAATATCACTTTCATTAAACTTCATCCAGTAAAAGAAAGAGAATACCTCGAGTGAAGGTCATCTCAGTGGTACATGTCTTCAGCATATTACCTAGTTCTTTTTGCTCATCCAAGGACAGCTTTTGCAGTAAAAACTGAACCTGTTCAGATGATAGTGCCGGACTTCCTTCTACGCTGGTGCTCATTTCCATGCAAACTTTGATGCTGAAGAAATGTTAAAACATGCGCGGATGATTAACGAGCAAACTAAATGGTGCCACAACGACAAAATTGTTTATCTTGGTTATTTTGCATTTTAAGTGGTTAAATCAAAACAGCATTTCGTTCGTTCATATTCGCAGTTGAATGTGTAGTGCAGTTAGAGCACAGCAAGAAATGTTCGCAGTCGTCCGCAGGCTATGAATTCACAGCAATATGAATGTGCGGCATATAAAGATGTATGATGTAACCGATGAGCTGATGACCGAACAGTTCAATGGGGCAGATGATAAAAGTTCAGACGAATGACTGACTATTAATTCTAGATATTGAACAGTATCCAAAAATAATTCCACGGGGTTGGATGATCAAATGTGAGTTAAGGTCAATGGAATGTGTTAATAGTAGTGTACAGAGTAACTGTGATTGTTGATTAGGTTGGTAAAATCATTTCACGGGGTTAGATGATCAGTTATGAATTGATTGAGGATGTTATTTTCATCAAAACTGTGCAATATGGGCGACTTGTTGCAGATTATCACGTTGTCAGCAAGTACGTTCACAGTCAAGCGCATCACGAAACGTTGACAAGACAGTCTGCTTACATTGGTTTGGTGGACGGCCATGATGCGGAAGATAGATGGGTTCAAGTCAGTGGAATGTGTTAGTATTAGCTCCACGCATTGACCTAAGTCGCAGGAGCTGCTGCAAAGAAGCCATGAAAGGGACCAATATTTTTCACCATCTAAAAGTATCGTCATCCCGTTTAATTCGTACTTACAACGTAATCGCCGTCATACTCCAATTAAAATAATAACCTGTAGCATCTTCAGATGGCTGCCCAGGGTACCAAACCATATGAGTACTGTTAAACTTGTATGTGGTGTGTGTGTGTGGATTACGAATCGTTTAGTAAACTATATTTAGTAGGATATTAAAAATAATCAAAATAATAGCACACTACCACCGTAAGAACGGATACACCAACGTACAACGACTTGAATCACGAGACTGTCACAGATGAGTTGAAAGTATTCCATCCATCTTTCGCATCATGGCCGTCCACCAAACCAATGTAAGCAGACTGTCTTGTCAACGTTTCGTGATGCGCTTGACTGTGAACGTACTTGCTGACAACGTGATAATCTGCAACAAGTCGCCCATATTGCACAGTTTTGATGAAAATAACATCCTCAATCAATTCATAACTGATCATCTAACCCCGTGAAATGATTTTACCAACCTAATCAACAATCACAGTTACTCTGTACACTACTATTAACACATTCCATTGACCTTAACTCACATTTGATCATCCAACCCCGTGGAATTATTTTTGGATACTGTTCAATATCTAGAATTAATAGTCAGTCATTCGTCTGAACTTTTATCATCTGCCCCATTGAACTGTTCGGTCATCAGCTCATCGGTTACATCATACATCTTTATATGCCGCACATTCATATTGCTGTGAATTCATAGCCTGCGGACGACTGCGAACATTTCTTGCTGTGCTCTAACTGCACTACACATTCAACTGCGAATATGAACGAACGAAATGCTGTTTTGATTTTACGAACCTGCAACTTTACATTACCACAAAATATTCAAACGAAAACATTCAAACGATTCATTGCAACATCAAACATGGCAGTTGATTTAAAGCATAACTTCAGTGCCAGTGATTAGATTCAATCTTCAAGTTGACACAACACTGCCCTCATGAACTTGAGTAAAAACAAATGGTGTGTGGAGTTGTTCAGAAAATGTTAGAGCGACAAATGAACAGAATACGTGTGAGTCAAGTTTCCAACAAATTGCCCTTACTGATGTCCATATCCAGAATAGATTATCAGGCAAAAATGCACTTGATGAATAGAATGTACAACTGTAGCATCCTGGAATGCTCGGTCACAAAAGACAACAAATTTGTGATGAAGAGAGTTCGAAACTCCGTAAGAGTTTCCGTTCAATTCAGGTATCTCGCGAGTTTCTTTTTTTTCCGAATGTAACACCTCAGAAATGTGGACATTCACTCATGAATTGTAATGGATAACAAGAAAGCGCAAGCACGTTATCAAGATATGATAAAGCCCAAAGTACAGGTGCATATAATGTCGAACTCTTGCCATATTGCTGATTAAATGCTAAGAGATGGCGTATTTCTGCACTATTTTAAATTCTAATCACATCTAGAAGCTTATCCGTCGACTGGAAGATTTCCGTTGCGTAACATGTATTATTATTATTTAAAATATGTATTCTTCAGATATCCCAAGTCATTTTCTATCAGATTATCAAAAATGTCTTACCCTTCTGGTTAAATTCGAGCTTATATGGGGCTCTGATGCGGCGAAACCTTCCAAACGAAGATGCTCACAATTTATTCGAGAACATACTTTTCTGATACCTGATCGTCATATCACTTTTTATAAGAGTATCATGATATGTTATAGCCTTATCGGTTGTTTCTCAGTACTCCGGTGGCCTGGATTCAATGCTTTTTCAAATATGGAATGCATGATGCAGCTTTAATAATGTTTGCTAGATCAGTTTGTCAGAATCAGTCTCCAAGAGGTGTCTGTATTTAAAGGTTGAATGCGTAATAAAGCATATTACTTTCCCGAATGAAAAAAAAAATATGCAAAGCATGTAATAACACCTGAGCACAGAACAGTTGTGAGTATCGCACAACTGTAATCCGTAGCACTGATAGGATTTGTTCAGGGATTAAGAGGCATTAAGAGCAAATAGATCAATGATTCGATCTTAATCGCGAGAGAACGTCCACCGAAGAGAATTCAACTGAAACAACTTTATTCGTCATCCATATGCAAATTTTTTGCTCCATTACGGTCAATAAAACTTTCGAAATTATGAAAATAACGGTCAATTCAAGCCACATTAAAATAATCGCTTGGCATGACTGTTCATTTAGTAGTCATCAAGAGCTGGTATCCGAATAATTTTAGAGCAAAAATTTGTTTTCTACGGGAAAACGGCGAGGAATTCATAATTTCTCGCCGAAATAATACTGAAAATTCAACTGATTCATGCAATGCCAATAATCGGGGCAGTGAAATCGTTACTGTAGTTTTGCACTTGAAAAGTGTTCATTTGATAGCGATATGTGACATAATTGTATTACAAGCGATTGCGTATTATGTGAAAGGATTAAGCTCACAAGTTAAACAGTAGCAAAGCCATAAGCGTGCGTTCGTCACTTCTCCATGGAGTGCTACCACAAACACAGCAAGAATGCATTTATGCGTCACATTTTATTTACTCTTCTCAAAGTCGACACAGCAGCGCATCAACTAACTATTTCGTGCAGTAATTTCTTTTCGTAGACTAATAATATGCATCTCACTGAATGAATTACTTTCTTACGAAACTTTCAACCATAACATGATCTTTCTGTAATGCACACAATCAGTTTGCATTTCCTATCAGCCTGAACTGAACAGGACAATCTGTGCACTCGATTTGCTCTTGCCATCGCCAATCGTTTTCAAATGATATGGTGCAATTATCTTTTTCTTTTTGGATGAAAGAACAGAAATGAAAAAAATCAATGTTAAACTTCTTCCCAGCCTTTTAAATTCAAATACGTAGATAAATGAGCAACTTGAAACTTCATATTGACATTAAAATTTCGCCGATTTTAGAGACTTGAAAAATGATATTACTGGCAATAGTTAGGTACGATCACTCTCACCTAACACAGGAAGTACATCAGCAAAAACTGTCGTTCTCCTTCCTGTTGGTAATCAACCATCTGCGAAAAAAGATGGTATTATAATTTGAGCGAAACGTAGTTATTCTCATCGTGTAAGGGAATAGATTCTAGCACCGTGATTGACGATTGAAGGAAAATATGCGAAGAAGTTGGTTGCTGAGTTTCGTTGAGAGATCAAAAGAAATAAAAAGCTATAATAAGGCTGGGAATATGTTATAAACGGAGTCTGCTCGCGATGTTATTCTCATTTCTTCAGATGGGTTGTTCAACATATGCAAATTAAATAATGTATTGATGTACTGATGCTAGCTAGTATTACTCTTAACGCTAACGTTTTCCTCTTGCTATCTGGTTGACGTGACGTGCTACATAAAATAGCTCTGTTCCTCAGACGTTTCGATGGCTGTTCAATGAACAATCAGCATTATTTCCACATACATATCCAACAATCATTTGAATTTTAATTTTCACAGGGCGGGTGTGTTTAATTGTATGCGCATATCTATTATCACATTTGATCTGCTTTCACAACCATGCCGCATTCCTTATCCTTATCTACATGCCATCCACTTCGGTTTTCATTTTTCTTGTGTAACAGTTTTTCACGATACCTTAACTTCGCATTCGCTGATCATTCGGTGGATATATGTAGTTTGTTATTTTTATTATATCGTTCATCTGGATAACTTAATTTGAATTTCATGAAACATATTAAAACATTCGCAGTATTCTATAGAACGTGCTTGAAAACTGGAAAGCAGTGAGGTATAATTTTATTACAATCGAGAAGCATATTTGAAAAATCAGATGCAATCGTCGTTCTAGGCTCTCTACCACCAAATTTAGTGTGAATCAACATCTGTTCACCAATCGATCAACTTAACCTCAATATTTGGCACTACTGACCAAAGTTCAGTCACTATAAATTTTTTGATTCTGTGGAGTTATCACCCTAATGAGTGTACTTATGTATATATTAATTTTGACATTCTAATCGATCTTATGACTTCTTCGGCTGTTTTCAGAAAAAATTCTTTTTCTCGAATGAGTACTCCCAATGAGTTTCCAATTGATAAAATTGCCTACGTGAAACTGTATCGCTATCCCTTAACAAACTAAAGTGTGGTGTGCATAAGGTTCAATTCAAACCAATTAAATATATCTCGTATCAGTTATCCAAAACAAACTCTTGATGCAAGCTGATTATGCTGTGAAGACATGATTGGCTCGATAATTCTCACTGTCAGTATGTAACACTGAGAATAGGTACAAAAGATACTGTAAAATTCTCATGAAATAACCATATCAAATCATTATTTTTCAAACATTCATACGTTATTTCTTTGTCCAGATGCGAAATAGGTTCATTTTCGCAAGAAAAAAGAATGAAAATGTGATTTCACGAACTTCCGATTGAGAAAAACGAAGACTGAATCAATCATCTTCAGAAAGCGCATTCAAAACGATTGTTTTTGGAGTTCTGTATGCGTTCATTCCTCTTTGAGCGATCCAAGAAATCGTCCACCTTTTTGATTCTAAAATTATACGAATTGCTCTGAGTTTTCATCTTTCACTTATTCGCTTGTTTTTGTCTTCTCATCACCTTTCCAATTATTTTCTCTGAATGTCAATAGAATTGTCCATTAAAACCAATGCTCACATCATTATCATTGCATTTTATTTTATTTTCAAACGATCCTATAGACAATAACGAAGTCAAACATTTACATCTGTTTTATGGTTTGTAGGCAATGTATATAATCTAAATGAGTAGGCCTTTTGGTGTCAAACCTTCCAAACTGACATCTAAAAACAGTGTTGATTAGGATTGTTTTTGGTTGAAATAATATTGAAGAAAGAACTCAAAAATTTTTATTTGTAACTATATGTACGTACAGACCAAACTGTGCACATATGAAGAACGAACACCTTAAGCAACTCTTATAATAAAGGAATTCACAACAATTCTTCCTGTGAGAAGAACTCATTAATTTGAATTGCTTGCGATATTTGCCGTTAAATGTTGAAACTCTGTTTATTTTTAGAGAATATGGATACTTGGATTGATCTTGTAAAGAAACCTTTCACGTTGATCATTTTCAATGATCGTTTAGATGCATTGTGATCTAGCCGTTATCGGAAAACGATCATTCCCACAAATTACTAGCACCTTCAATTGTTGCGATTATAGTCATAATCCGTCTCGTAACCTTTTCAGACCTCTTTCACATACGCACACACATACACACTCTTTTGTTCGCCGTTTTATCCGTTGTCCAACTCTTATTCAATAAATAAACGAATGCCTTCAAAAGCGAACAATCGATCAGCTATGTATTGATCCATCTGATCCACTCATCTGTGTATGGTCTCATTTACTGCTCTTTTCAGATATTCTTTTCATTGAATAATTCGATCATTCACAATCGTTAATCATCATTTATCCGCCTTCACTCGAACCTTCTCCAATAACACTATTCGAATTCTTCATTTATCGTTCTGCATCAACAATCATCCCAAAACCAACTACATTAATTGCGCAATCATATCAACAAATACTTTGCACAGTGATGATGATGAGAATGAGTTGAAGCCTTCATTATTCGATGCTTCAGTTCAATGCACTTAAGATGAACATTTCAACATTTCTCTGACGCCAACAACCCACCAAAAACTGTGCGTTTTACAATAATTTAAAAAGTTTTGGTTTATTTTATGGATTCGTTACTTCTGTCGTTGTTTTTCCATGACGTCCACCAGCAGCTAAATGTAATTATGCATATTTTCGAACAGGCTTTATTGTTGCAGGAAAAAACAGGCTGTGGTCGATATTTTCCTGAAATCCATCAGAAATTCATCCGACTCTGTTGTAAAAAGTCCATTGCAGAAATCTAAATATTACTGGTTGCAAGCTTTGCATCTGTTGTTAATGGCATAATTAAATAAGAAACGAAAATATTTTGGTTATGGAATTCGACCAGCTGATTGATTCGAGTGTACCTCTCGCACATCATAATTGTGTGTCTCTTGCAGCCAAACAACTTCCGTCCCTATACAGCAATTGGAATGAAAAATTTAATTTGTTCATTGCTTGTTGAAACTTCCATAGTTGCTGTACAGTTTTTGTTCGCAAATGAGTTTAAGTTCTGAGCGTTGTTTAAAAATAACAGTGCAGATTCAAGCTTAAAAAATACGCTGAAATTACTGACCAATCGATTTTAAAGGAGTATTCGTTTGAGCCTATTGAAAATGGATTTCCTCGTCTAAAAATGTTTATTTTTACGTAATTATTTTTTCGACTAGTCAAGTCGAAGGGAACTATCAAATTTACGAGGATAATATTGGAAGATATAATTCAAAAACGCAACATTCATATCTGAGCATGAAATGGTCATTTGATTTTATTGCATCTTTAATGAATCATTCTTTTGACAAGGTCACTGGAATGCATGATACAAATTGAATCGAAGTGACTGACTTAAGGAGGTGAATAGGGCAACAAGTAAAGTTACATACATTGTTACGTGAATAATGCATCTGTTTGTGTTTTCTTGTATTGTATTAACGGCATCTTGAGTAAAACGCATAAACCATTCAATACCACTTTGCTGCAGATGCGATTGATGTCAATTTGAGTTCACACTCCGTTAACAGAACATCGATTAAAATGTTATCAAAACGTCACATTTAATAAGAAGCAGCAAATAATAAATCTGATTGACTAAACCATGGAAATTGATGCATAACCCATCATAAATATAAATAACACGTCATCATAAAGAAGTTTCACTAGTCATTCATTCACTTCATTTAATTAATCATCCATGTACATCATTTAAGTAGCAGAAATAAAGTGCTATCAAACCAGTTACGATTCGTCTTAACACATAACTTTTACGAAAAAAATCGTCGTAATTGTTTAAGCATGTATCATTAGCTCGCGGTAACATATGCATGTGTGTGTGGTCTTAGTATAACTTGCAGAAGATTACTGTAAAAGCAATAATTCGAGCATGCGAAATCATGATGAACGTTTCGAACGGGACTTCAATGAAATGCATTCGAAAGTGTCGCTAAAAGTCTTCTCAATGATCGATGCCACGTTCATCTTAATAAATTTTGAACTTTCTTTCACTGCTAAATAAACCACCATGCTCTTCGAAAACCCAGCATATATATCTGGCTAGGTGTTGTAAGCAAGAAACTCCTGAATTCTCGACGACACCAGTTGTGATGAGTGACGAAGTATAATTTCACTAATTATTCAATGATGAATGTAAAAATGCTGCTTCCTACGACTCGAGCTGTTTTGTCTTGCGTGACATAGCTATCATTTTACATAGATCAGAAAAATTTATTCGATCCACACAATTGATAATATCAGATAAGATTCACCGATGTCAACATATTTATACCAAGTAATTGCAGACTCGAATAATAATTTATGGGAAGGAAGTTGTTGATATGAAGCAAACTCATTCTTTCAGGATGATTATCGCTCATCAAGTCAACGGTTCATCGCACAGTTCTTGTGATTGAAAAACGAATCTGTACATAAATATAATGAAATTAGAACTGTAATCGAATCGAAATGAATAATAAAGTGTTATAGTGATGAATGCAAAACAAGGGTGAGAAGTACGAGAATTATTCCAACTCATATTGCTCGGTATGTTGATACGATAGGATGGATGCATTTAATAAGGATGCATGCATGCGCTAATCAAAAATCAATTGGACAAATCGAGTTGTTGATGTGTATCATTCATGCATAGATAGTAGTGTATGATTAAGAGAGCACCAACACAAATGCTCCTTGATTCACAATTGAATTTATTCAATTCAACACCAACTTAAATTCATTACTGAATGAAATTTCCCAATAAATAAGTATACTTTCATATATCGTATAAAATAACTTTCAGAGCTATATAGGCTTGTATTATTACTGATGATTCTTCCGAATCATTCTATAAAGTTCTGTTTCGAAAAATTAATTGAATCTATTGTAAAACCCTTTCAAATGAATGACTAACTCAAATGTTTCCAGGTTCTTTAACAAGAGAGGCAGAAAAATCTAAGATGAATAACTCTTGATTTGTATCACTTCAGCTTTACATTGTCGGCCAAAAGTTTGTTGGATTCATTGCATTGAGTAACACGGTGGTAGGTGCTTCATAAACTGCTCATCATGACCAGTATCAATACTACACTATGATTTGTTGCGTATTCTTGTGCAAGTCATATCGTATTCATATTCAAGAGTGATCAATTCACGTGATTTAAATTAAAATCGGTATTTAATTCAATGTTTTTTCACATATGATGTGAGGTGAAAATTCTTTGTTTAATAGAAGAATTTTTCTCACTCGCTGTCGGGTACTTTGTGTTTGATGAATAATGAACTCATATAATTCATATATACATTCAATTAATTTTAATTATTACTGTTTTATATCACCTCGACATACAATTCTACCTTTAAAACCAATCACTGTTTGCACGAAGATGAAAAGTTTCAGGTTTACTGTTGGGATTTTCTCTAGCACATTTGTCCGTTGAATTACACTGATAAGCTTCAGAAAACAATTTTATTCACATTTATCACTGCATATAACACTCGAAAAAGGTATATCACTGAAGACTGGAATCTTCTCGCTCCAAACATCCTCGTTAAGAACTAGAACGAATCGCTGAGAAATTTATTTTTTCAGGTCTGAACAGAAAAATTTCTCCCACAAAATGAGAGTATTCTCAAGAGAGTATTCTCATGCAGGCTGAAAACGTTGTGCGTAGAATTTGTGCACCTCAAATTTAAACTTTCTTCACATGTTTAGAAACACAAGTTTTCGGAATCATTTTCGAAGTGTTGAATGAACCTTGATCATCGTAATTATGATGAAAATAATCCGCAATTACATGACGCATTAATCTCTATCAGCAATATCATCTGGCGTCACTCACTCTCACACCGTCACCACTCAACCAATCAACCAACCAACTTTCTTGGATAACATGAAATGATGTCTAATCACATTCATGTGTACAGTAATTGGACGTGTTTTTTTGATCGGATGCAGAGCTTCATATGCCTAGCAGCGAAACTTTGTGTAGCATTCACATTTAAAAGCTACTAACAATAACTGTTAGTGCGTACCGACGATTCATGATTTCAATTGTACGTGTAATTTTGTTGCTTCAGTGTCTGATATGTGAAACTGAATGCAATAATTTTTATATTCTCTTTAGTAATAATTTGCCATTTTTTCCTCCCGCCGTTTATTAACTTCAAAAAGAAGTTCAATGTTTAATTCAAGATATTCGAGTTTACACGAAAGGTATGAATAATTTGGTGTAAGCACTATCACGCATAACAAAACATCTAATTGAAGGCGTTTTTGTTGCTGTCCGTTTGAAAATTAGGCAATCATTTAAAAAATTGTAGCTGATTATTTCAATGCAGTGTTCATTAGCCATTTAGACGCCGATTTGGATCAGCGTATTGCCAGGAAGCTAATATAAACATTGGTTCATGATAAATATCATTTCACGAAAAACGATTCATGAAATTTGCTCTTCATCACGAAGTAATTTTCAGCAATGATAAAATGAATTGAATTAGAAAATCGCTATCAATTTTTGCTAATTTTTCTATCACTTTTTTCAGTTCATTGTTGTGCAAATCATATACGTGTACAAAAAAATCGTTGAAACGTTGAGTTTCATTTCCAAAGGATCACCTTCCGTTGTCCATTTGACCGTAATCGAACGGATATGTATGTGCGAAGCGATTAAATAAAGCATCGAAAACGAGCTATCCATGAACACACGAATATGATTCGTTGATTTTTCAATGCCGTATAGAACCATGTGCCATCCAAAAAAGGAGCGATCCTGATATATTTTGCCATCGCTCATAGCATTCGATCGTCCGACTGTATCGTCATTGAATCAAACGGTGGTCCATGTGTTCATTTATATGTATGTATTGTGTCTGTGCGTTTGTCTGTTTGTCTCTATGTACGGAATCCATACCTATGCATTGCGATGAATAAAAAAGAGAATGGCTGTTTACAGTAGCTTAGACGAGTGAGATGGATCAGCGAGTTATAATCATAATTGATTTGTTTGTTTAATTTGATGTCTGTACCCATGATATGGAGCCGAGTGACAAATAAGATTCAACTTAAGTCAACTACGGATCGCAATTCAACTAATGGCTATCCATTTATCCACAAACCAGCGGGGTGCTTAGAATCATCAATGTTGCAATAATTCACTGCGGGAGTCAACGACGTTCAGCATTCAGCATTCAACCTTCAAACCTTCTTCACCTCATTCCACTGCTCAACACTATCAGTCAACTCCACCACTTAATTTCGTCAACTAATTGCTCATTTTAAGGATACATATCTAATCGCAACATAAAACAAACATGCAAGCACTCGTTTCAGTTCTCCTAATTTCATCGACTTTAATTATCACTCTTCGAATGCTTTCAAACAAATACACATAATAACTCATCTAATTTTAAGTGGCTCAGCCTAGTCCATCCACTGTTCATTAACTTCTGACAAGGCAATTCATTCATCAATGTAGCTTACTGTGGCTAAGATCTCATCGCATTTGCCTTATTGGCTCACTGTTCACAAGATGAACTACTAAATAAAATGATGATGGATCCCCAGACTTTTCACCATCGTCCTCAAAGATAAGCAATCAACGAATCTCACAAGACTCGTTAAGATGAAACAAAACTTTCAACATAAGACAACTGCATCATGTAGTGTTCCTCGAACGGACTGGGTATTTATTCGTACACTCACTGAGTAGGCCAACGCCAATTTCATTTGAAATTTCTCACATTTTCAAACAGCGTGCATAAAAAGCGCCCCAATGCTTTCTGTTTCACTTCTGTGAAATGTTTTCAAAAGTGTTAGTACGCAGAAAAGATCAGTAAAATTGTTTACAAGATAGAAATCTAAAAATGAAGTTAATATATCTTGATAAATTTACTCGATGTGAAAAACGACTACAGACAACGAAACAGTCAGTTTTCGATTAATTAGCGTGATGCAAAGGAATTGGAAATGCTACAGGATAACGATACTGTTCTCTGTGAATGCTTTACAAAAAGGATTGATTGCACAAACTAGCCGCTCTGATTTAGTAATTTCCAAACAAACTGAACAGTAAGAATTACTGTTATCGATTGATTGATGAAATACAACGTAAATATGAAATTATTAGCAGATGTGAATTCATACATTCATCTTCAATCCATCGTTGTATAGAAATCAACTGGTGCTATTCGATTTGTATTAGTATTGTAAAACGGATGAATGGGATTGGATTGAGAATGGATGAATACGGTATGAGTGATGGATGATGCAGCTGATAAGAGGCGACATGATGAATAAGTCTTTATGTGACACAATGAACAAAACAGGGTCGAGTGCTTTGGCGAACCGAGGCACGCGACCACTGCTAACGTTATCGTCATCCTGTCACCTCCATGATATTATGAATGTCCCTTTGAGTCGTTAGATAGATTTGATACATGAATAGATATTGTACTTCCATCCATTCAACCTATTGTCTCATCCATTTCCATACCATATTATATTTCAATTCACACATTATTCTCTTCAAATGCTTCTTGCTACTATTTTATTGCATAATTCTCATCTATCCTTGCACATTATATAAATTAAGAGAATGGTATAGATTCAGAAAAGCGTTTCCTAAATTTTAATGAAGCTCTACTAATCTTCTGAGGTTCCTAATCATCTCCAGCAATACAGTTTTGTGGGCATTATGGCAGTATTTGATTAAGTCCAGTAAAAGATGTTGTTTCATCGGCAATTCCGACCCCAAGTGAACATTGATTTCTCATACAGACGTCAGTCAGCAAAATGAATCGAGGAAAGATAAAGGATCGGCCATTCACTGGAACAACTGTTTTTTCTCAGTTCCTGATCGAATTCGCTGAAGCATAATGAAGTAATCACAAAAAGACTTATTTCAGAGACTGAAATGAAATTATAAAGCAATAAGGAGCTGATATATTTACTCATTGGAATGTTCACAGAGTGGCTTAAGATCAGTTCACAATTTCTCACTTCTGTTACTTTATCTTTTACAAAGCAATACATGAAGGTGACATTCAAATGAACAACAGAATCATACTATATCATTTCTAACCAACCTAAATCACACGCTAACCATCACCGTTTTCCCATATGTACGCAACCGAATGCGACGGTAATGCTCTCTTCACCACTACAAGTGGCTATCTCTTAAAGGATTTTGATCGAATTATGACCGTGAAACGTCTCGTCATGCAAATCCCCTTCTCGGTTACACTTCAAAACATCAAACCAACAACCGCTCTCAAGCACAAAATCTTTCATACTTTTCTTTCATAAGAGTTGCACACTTTTGTTTGACCTTACGATGAGTCTTTACAAAAATTTTCAGCCTTAATGCATCACAGATTTTGTAAAATATCTTATCGGAGAAACCACTGACACAAAGTCGGCAAATTAATTTTTGTTTGGGAAAATGGGGAAATAAATAAGCACGTTGGCTACCTCAATAGATAACTGCAAAAGAAAACTGATGAAGTTTGTAAGCAAAACATGATTTCATATCGAAGGAAAGATTAATCAACCGAACGTCAAGAAAACGATGGTCAAATCTGCCAATATTTTGAAACAATTAGAATGACAGGCACTAATTTTGAGTTACTTCTTTATAATTTAGAAGCGCATTAACAATCTGAATTCTCGTGGTACATTAACTCGGCAATATTGATCATTTATCTGGAAAACACGACAAGAATATTATTAGTTCTTAAATGACCATTCCATTTCATTTCAATAGCACAAACATGGAAGTTTGTTCCATGAAAGCTGTTCAAAATTAATTTATTTGGGATCATTAGGTATGTTTGATCAGTGAAATTTTCTCCGCAATTGATGACAGTCAATCAATAATCTTTTATCTCAGGACATGCATCTCTATGCGCTTAGCACCTCACTGACCGCTGTTTGTCCATCGATGCTTGAACTTTTTTTAAGCGAACAGTGTGAGTAGATATTTTCCTCTTCCTAAATATAATCGTATTTTTTCACAAGCAGACCTATGGAGTAGTTATCGAGAAATTTGGATTGTGTACGCTCTTATTGGTGCTGATAGTTAATATTAAATCAATGAATTGATTTTTACTTATGTTGGATTGTGACGCGAATGGAATTCAGAGTAGAATATTACGTTCATATCAAAATGTTTGATTTAGCTTCTCAATTATCTAGGAGGGGAATCGAAAAAAACAGGAATGCAGCATGTCAATATGATGATAAAGCAATAAAAACGAATAAATTTATCATCATCCCATAACACAGTTATGAGATGATGATAAAAGTTTCCTATAAGAATGCCAGCTGATAAAATGAACAAGCAATTCAGCAGTGACACATGCGATATTCGCAGAGAATAGGCCATGTACCAATTCCATTTTGTCTAGGTCCCATGGATTTTGCTCATCTTTTCACTTGGATATTCCAATTCTTCAGTCTGACAACAATGCATTGAAGTAAAACCTCAACAGATGAGTAAAATATAGCCTCTCGAAAACTGGATGTTGTGATTTCGCCTACCTTCATATTTGGTGTTTGCATGAATTCGATTGAGAATCCATTTCTAAAGCACTAAGGGGATTGAATTCAAGTGATATTTACGAATAGCTTCATCGATTGTTCGATAAAACGTGGATGTATTTTCGCTCAATGTGAACGTTGAGAACACACAATTAAGGCTTGGCATATCGTTGTGAACAAAGTGATAATGCTGAATGAATTGTAAGAAAGTGCCTACCTCTTTTTTATCTCATTTTCATCTTCGTTTGAAGCTCAGATTATCTCTTTCATTTCTCGACGTTTAGCAATCACACCAGAAGTCTCTGACAAACGAATAGTGGAAATGCAATATATCAGCCACTTATTGGGTGTGAACGAAACTGGCTGACTTAAATCACGAATTTTACGAAAATTTTCGCAATAAATTAATATGAAAAATAGGGGCACCAGAACGAATGGGTCATGTTTTCAATTAAACTGAATTAACTTATTTTTAGAAACGTAAAACAGAATATTTAGTGTTTCAAGCATCTGACAAAGTCATTCCAGAATCCCTCAGGTAACCATGAACTGATTAATCTATCTTCCCAGAGACATAGTTGTGAAAGCGAAATGTCTGAGTGAGTTACAGTCAAGTTCAGCTGATCACTTCAGCGAATTTGAATGAGCTACTTCGAAGCGATAAAATCGACTACACAAATGTATCTATATTCGTTTATTATGGCCATGAAGAGATACGTGTTTCAAAATGCTTTGTTTGAGTGTTGAAGTGTGATACAATAGTTTCAAATTGTGCAGATGGTGCGTATTCGAATAGCTTGTCTTGCACTGAAACACTATGCTTGAAGTGCAGGAAGCTGGAAGACGTTGATTATTTAGGTGGGAAAATGATGAGGGAATAAATATTTGAAGAAGTAATAAAGAGTAGCGGGGGGGGAGGAATAGAGGGGAAACTGAATGTTGGAAAATGAGGGAAGTGGAAGGATGATGAAGAAAACGGACGATGATGAAAATTGTGGAAAGGATTGCATTCGTTCATCGTTTGCTGCTTGATCGTTTCCTTTGTTCGATAGTGAGAGTCTAGTTGTATAAAGCAAAGCAAGCCAGCAAATAACAAGCAAAAAGACCAATCGAGCTGCATGCGCATTTATTTTTATATACTTATATTATACATTATATATTTTATATTACATATATACAACTTAAATACATATTATGTATGTGATTGAATATATACCATATGTATTCAAAATACAGATGACTCGTGTTCGATCAGAGTAAGTCATTGAACACTGCTGCAAAACACTATCCTATAGATCGAACAAAGCATTTTGAAGCATTTAGTAATTGTTTCGAGCAACTAATTGTAGATTTATTGCTAATTTTCAAATACCTATTTCCACTTCCGCATAAAATTGAGACAATATGGTATATAACAGTTCCATTTCCACAATAATACATGATGATATGAATAGTGCCAATTCAAGATTCTTATGAGAGGAATGTTGAGAGCAAAAATGGTATGATCAAAATATTTAGATCAAATAATGTCTTTCAACAAAATAACAGCTCCATTTTCTATTCATATTAGCCGCAACAAATGCGATTTGCTTATGTCAGGTTCTTTATTAAGCCTATAAGCTGTGGAAAAACTTTTGTATATTACTGCCTGTTCAAAACTATTCAACTTTCAAAGAACACTACTGGCGATATCCCATGTAAAAGCACTAATGATATTCCACAGATACTAGTAAGGTATGGATACTGAAATATTAGATTGTTACAATGAATAAATATAAGCTACATTATGTAGTAAGTGCTGATTCGAAGAATAAAACATGAATTAGTATTTTGCGAACGTTCTCATATGTTAAGTCCGTAATTTATCTAGATTTTATTCGGAGGTCGTCTAGCCCATTCAGGTAAAAATCGATCATGTAAGAATCGTGAAAATGAACTACGATCGATGATTCGTATTGAGGGAAGCATAAAATTCTTATTCAGTTAATGCAACTAATTTACGGTGACGACTGGCTGACCCTCATTGATGGTTTGCAGATTAACACACGTATCTTAGAGAATAGAACACATCGACGAGTCCCTCCCTAAAAAAGCTTTTCTGGATATGTGAGAACTATGAAAAATAACACTTTTTCAATTCAGAGAATATTCATTCAATAAAAAATACACCCAGAGTAATACGGTAACTGAATGGAAGGC
>JAPYMA010001994.1:0-112862 GCA_035041965.1 Anisakis pegreffii
CGCTGAGGTGCTCATTGATATGCATTTGATCACTATAGATCAATGCATATTATACATTGCTATAGAAATATGGTTACACTCAAGTCTACCGTCTTCTCAAGTTTGCCCGGAAACATATTCAAGTTTGTGTATCATTCGATTGAGCAGAATCTCTGCTTTCTAAAAATATAAAGCTTACCGGAAAATTCCGCCTCTGCGAGGAGATATAGCTATTTATCTGATGCCATAGGGGTTGGCACATTCAAACCTACCGTACCCTCAGCTTTGACCTGTAACATATCAAATTCTTCACACCAGTCGATCGAGCAGAATCTCTGCATTCAGAAAAATATATATTTTGTCGGGCGATTTCGCTTAGTTGAGGAGCTATAGCTATTTAATTAAAGCTATCTGAACTAGCGCTGAGGTGCTCATTGATATGCATTTGATCACTATAGATCAATGCATATTATACATTGCTATAGAAATATGGTCACATTCAAGTCTACCGTCTTCTCAAGTTTGCCCGGAAACATATTCAAGTTTGTGTATCGTTCGATTGAGCAGAATCTCTGCTTTCTAAAAATATAAAGCTCACGGGAAAATTCCGCCTCTGCGAGGAGATATAGCTATTTATCTGATGCCATAGGGGTTGGCACATTCAAACCTACCGTACCCTCAGCTTTGACCAGTAACATATCAAATTCTTCACACCAGTCGATCGAGCAGAATCTCTGCATTCAGAAAAATATATATTTTGTCGGGCGATTTCGCTTAGTTGAGGAGCTATAGCTATTTAATTAAAGCTATCTGAACTAGCGCTGAGGTGCTCATTGATATGCATTTGATCACTATAGATCAATGCATATTATACATTGCTATAGAAATATGGTTACACTCAAGTCTACCGTCTTCTCAAGTTTGCCCGGAAACATATTCAAGTTTGTGTATCATTCGATTGAGCAGAATCTCTGCTTTCTAAAAATATAAAGCTCACGGGAAAATTCCGCCTCTGCGAGGAGATATAGCTATTTATCTGATGCCATAGGGGTTGGCACATTCAAACCTACCGTACCCTCAGCTTTGACCAGTAACATATCAAATTCTTCACACCAGTCGATCGAGCAGAATCTCTGCATTCAGAAAAATATATATTTTGTCGGGCGATTTCGCTTAGTTGAGGAGCTATAGCTATTTAATTAAAGCTATCTGAACTAGCGCTGAGGTGCTCATTGATATGCATTTGATCACTATAGATCAATGCATATTATACATTGCTATAGAAATATGGTTACACTCAAGTCTACCGTCTTCTCAAGTTTGCCCGGAAACATATTCAAGTTTGTGTATCATTCGATTGAGCAGAATCTCTGCTTTCTAAAAATATAAAGCTCACGGGAAAATTCCGCCTCTGCGAGGAGATATAGCTATTTATCTGATGCCATAGGGGTTGGCACATTCAAACCTACCGTACCCTCAGCTTTGACCAGTAACATATCAAATTCTTCACACCAGTCGATCGAGCAGAATCTCTGCATTCAGAAAAATATATATTTTGTCGGGCGATTTCGCTTAGTTGAGGAGCTATAGCTATTTAATTAAAGCTATCTGAACTAGCGCTGAGGTGCTCATTGATATGCATTTGATCACTATAGATCAATGCATATTATACATTGCTATAGAAATATGGTTACACTCAAGTCTACCGTCTTCTCAAGTTTGCCCGGAAACATATTCAAGTTTGTGTATCATTCGATTGAGCAGAATCTCTGCTTTCTAAAAATATAAAGCTCACGGGAAAATTCCGCCTCTGCGAGGAGATATAGCTATTTATCTGATGCCATAGGGGTTGGCACATTCAAACCTACCGTACCCTCAGCTTTGACCAGTAACATATCAAATTCTTCACACCAGTCGATCGAGCAGAATCTCTGCATTCAGAAAAATATATATTTTGTCGGGCGATTTCGCTTAGTTGAGGAGCTATAGCTATTTAATTAAAGCTATCTGAACTAGCGCTGAGGCGCTCATTGATATGCATTTGATCACTATAGATCAATGCATATTATACATTGCTATAGAAATATGGTCACATTCAAGTCTACCGTCTTCTCAAGTTTGCCCGGAAACATATTCAAGTTTGTGTATCGTTCGATTGAGCAGAATCTCTGCTTTCTCAAAAAAAATAAAGCTCACGGGAAAATTCCGCCTCTGCCAGGAGGTATAGCCATTTATCTGATGCCATAGGGGTTGGCACATTCAAACCTACCGTACCCTCAGCTTTGACCAGTAACATATCAAATTCTTCACACCAGTCGATCGAGCAGAATCTCTGCATTCAGAAAAATATATATTTTGTCGGGCGATTTCGCTTAGTTGAGGAGCTATAGCTATTTAATTAAAGCTATCTGAACTAGCGCTGAGGCGCTCATTGATATGCATTTGATCACTATAGATCAATGCATATTATACATTGCTATAGAAATATGGTCACATTCAAGTCTACCGTCTTCTCAAGTTTGCCCGGAAACATATTCAAGTTTGTGTATCGTTCGATTGAGCAGAATCTCTGCTTTCTCAAAAAAAATAAAGCTCACGGGAAAATTCCGCCTCTGCCAGGAGGTATAGCCATTTATCTGATGCCATAGGGGTTGGCACATTCAAACCTACAGTACCCTCAGCATTCGACCAGTAACATATCAAATTCTTCACATCAGTCGATTGAGCAGAATGTCTGCTTTCTAAAAGTATAAAGCTTACCGGAAAATTCCGCCTCTGCGAGGAGATATAGCTATTTATCTGATGCCATAGGGGTTGGCACATTCAAACCTACCGTACCCTCAGCTTTGACCAGTAACATATCAAATTCTTCACACCAGTCGATCGAGCAGAATCTCTGCATTCAAAAAAATATATATTTTCTCGGGCGATTTTGCTTAGTTGAGGAGCTATAGCTATTTAATTAAAGCTATCTGAACTAGCGCTGAGGTGCTCATTGATATGCATTTGATCACTATAGATCAATGCATATTATACATTGCTATAGAAATATGGTTACACTCAAGTCTACCGTCTTCTCAAGTTTGCCCGGAAACATATTCAAGTTTGTGTATCGTTCGATTGAGCAGAATCTCTGCTTTCTAAAAAAAATAAAGCTCGCGGGAAAATTCCGCCTCTGCCAGGAGGTATAGCCATTTATCTGGTGCCATAGGGGTTGGCACATTCAAACCTACAGTACCCTCAGCTTTCACCAGTAACATATCAAATTCTTCACACCAGTCGATCGAGCAGAATCTCTGCATTCAAAAAAATATATATTTTGTCGGGCGATTTCGCTTAGTTGAGGAGCTATAGCTATTTAATTAAAGCTATCTGAACTAGCGCTGAGGTGCTCATTGATATGCATTTGATCACTATAGATCAATGCATATTATACATTGCTATAGAAATATGGTTACACTCAAGTCTACCGTCTTCTCAAGTTTGCCCGGAAAGATATTCAAGTTTGTGTATCATTCGATTGAGCAGAACCTCTGCTTTGTAAAAATATAAAGCATACGGGAAAATTCCGCCTCTGCGAGGAGATATAGCTATCTATCTGATGCCATAGGGGTTGGCACATTCAAACCTACCGTACCCTCAGCTTTGACCAGTAACATATCAAATTCTTCACACCAGTCGATCGAGCAGAATCTCTGCATTCAGAAAAATATATATTTTGTCGGGCGATTTCGCTTAGTTGAGGAGCTATAGCTATTTAATTAAAGCTATCTGAACTAGCGCTGAGGCGCTCATTGATATGCATTTGATCACTATAGATCAATGCATATTATACATTGCTATAGAAATATGGTCACATTCAAGTCTACCGTCTTCTCAAGTTTGCCCGGAAACATATTCAAGTTTGTGTATCGTTCGATTGAGCAGAATCTCTGCTTTCTAAAAATATAAAGCTCACGGGAAAATTCCGCCTCTGCGAGGAGATATAGCTATTTATCTGATGCCATAGGGGTTGGCACATTCAAACCTACCGTACCCTCAGCTTTGACCAGTAACATATCAAATTCTTCACACCAGTCGATCGAGCAGAATCTCTGCATTCAGAAAAATATATATTTTGTCGGGCGATTTCGCTTAGTTGAGGAGCTATAGCTATTTAATTAAAGCTATCTGAACTAGCGCTGAGGTGCTCATTGATATGCATTTGATCACTATAGATCAATGCATATTATACATTGCTATAGAAATATGGTTACACTCAAGTCTACCGTCTTCTCAAGTTTGCCCGGAAACATATTCAAGTTTGTGTATCGTTCGATTGAGCACAACCTCTGCTTTGTAAAAATATAAAGCTTACGGGAAAATTCCGCCTCTGCGAGGAGATATAGCTATTTATCTGATGCCATAGGGGTTGGCACATTCAAACCTACCGTACCCTCAGCTTTGACCAGTAACATATCAAATTCTTCACACCAGTCGATCGAGCAGAATCTCTGCATTCAGAAAAATATATATTTTGTCGGGCGATTTCGCTTAGTTGAGGAGCTATAGCTATTTAATTAAAGCTATCTGAACTAGCGCTGAGGTGCTCATTGATATGCATTTGATCACTATAGATCAATGCATATTATACATTGCTATAGAAATATGGTTACACTCAAGTCTACCGTCTTCTCAAGTTTGCCCGGAAACATATTCAAGTTTGTGTATCATTCGATTGAGCAGAACCTCTGCTTTCTAAAAATATAAAGCTTACGGGAAAATTCCGCCTCTGCGAGGAGATATAGCTATTTATCTGATGCCATAGGGGTTGGCACATTCAAACCTACCGTACCCTCAGCTTTGACCAGTAACATATCAAATTCTTCACACCAGTCGATCGAGCAGAATCTCTGCATTCAGAAAAATATATATTTTGTCGGGCGATTTCGCTTAGTTGAGGAGCTATAGCTATTTAATTAAAGCTATCTGAACTAGCGCTGAGGTGCTCATTGATATGCATTTGATCACTATAGATCAATGCATATTATACATTGCTATAGAAATATGGTTACACTCAAGTCTACCGTCTTCTCAAGTTTGCCCGGAAACATATTCAAGTTTGTGTATCGTTCGATTGAGCAGAATCTCTGCTTTCTAAAAATATAAAGCTCACGGGAAAATTCCGCCTCTGCGAGGAGATATAGCTATTTATCTGATGCCATAGGGGTTGGCACATTCAAACCTACCGTACCCTCAGCTTTGACCAGTAACATATCAAATTCTTCACACCAGTCGATCGAGCAGAATCTCTGCATTCAGAAAAATATATATTTTGTCGGGCGATTTCGCTTAGTTGAGGAGCTATAGCTATTTAATTAAAGCTATCTGAACTAGCGCTGAGGTGCTCATTGATATGCATTTGATCACTATAGATCAATGCATATTATACATTGCTATAGAAATATGGTTACACTCAAGTCTACCGTCTTCTCAAGTTTGCCCGGAAACATATTCAAGTTTGTGTATCATTCGATTGAGCAGAATCTCTGCTTTCTAAAAATATAAAGCTCACGGGAAAATTCCGCCTCTGCCAGGAGGTATAGCTATTTATCTGATGCCATAGGGGTTGGCACATTCAAACCTACCGTACCCTCAGCTTTGACCAGTAACATATCAAATTCTTCACACCAGTCGATCGAGCAGAATCTCTGCATTCAGAAAAATATATATTTTGTCGGGCGATTTCGCTTAGTTGAGGAGCTATAGCTATTTAATTAAAGCTATCTGAACTAGCGCTGAGGTGCTCATTGATATGCATTTGATCACTATAGATCAATGCATATTATACATTGCTATAGAAATATGGTTACACTCAAGTCTACCGTCTTCTCAAGTTTGCCCGGAAACATATTCAAGTTTGTGTATCGTTCGATTGAGCACAACCTCTGCTTTGTAAAAATATAAAGCTTACGGGAAAATTCCGCCTCTGCGAGGAGATATAGCTATTTATCTGATGCCATAGGGGTTGGCACATTCAAACCTACCGTACCCTCAGCTTTGACCAGTAACATATCAAATTCTTCACACCAGTCGATCGAGCAGAATCTCTGCATTCAGAAAAATATATATTTTGTCGGGCGATTTCGCTTAGTTGAGGAGCTATAGCTATTTAATTAAAGCTATCTGAACTAGCGCTGAGGTGCTCATTGATATGCATTTGATCACTATAGATCAATGCATATTATACATTGCTATAGAAATATGGTCACATTCAAGTCTACCGTCTTCTCAAGTTTGCCCGGAAACATATTCAAGTTTGTGTATCGTTCGATTGAGCAGAATCTCTGCTTTCTAAAAATATAAAGCTCACGGGAAAATTCCGCCTCTGCGAGGAGATATAGCTATTTATCTGATGCCATAGGGGTTGGCACATTCAAACCTACCGTACCCTCAGCTTTGACCAGTAACATATCAAATTCTTCACACCAGTCGATCGAGCAGAATCTCTGCATTCAGAAAAATATATATTTTGTCGGGCGATTTCGCTTAGTTGAGGAGCTATAGCTATTTAATTAAAGCTATCTGAACTAGCGCTGAGGTGCTCATTGATATGCATTTGATCACTATAGATCAATGCATATTATACATTGCTATAGAAATATGGTTACACTCAAGTCTACCGTCTTCTCAAGTTTGCCCGGAAACATATTCAAGTTTGTGTATCATTCGATTGAGCAGAATCTCT
The DNA here is from genome assembly GCA_035041965.1 of Anisakis pegreffii. Lineage (NCBI taxonomy): Eukaryota > Metazoa > Nematoda > Chromadorea > Rhabditida > Anisakidae > Anisakis > Anisakis pegreffii. The sequence continues at coordinate 6,707 of JAPYMA010001994.1, forward strand.
GCTTTCTCAAAAATATAAAGCTCACGGGAAAATTCCGCCTCTGCCAGGAGGTATAGCCATTTATCTGGTGCCATAGGGGTTGGCACATTCAAACCTACAGTACCCTCAGCTTTCACCAGTAACATATCAAATTCTTCACACCAGTCGATCGAGCAGAATCTCTGCATTCAAAAAAATATATATTTTGTCGGGCGATTTCGCTTAGTTGAGGAGCTATAGCTATTTAATTAAAGCTATCTGAACTAGCGCTGAGGTGCTCATTGATATGCATTTGATCACTATAGATCAATGAATATTATACATTGCTATAGAAATACGGTTACACTCAAGTCTACCGTCTTCTCAAGTTTGCCCGGAAAGATATTCAAGTTTGTGTATCATTCGATTGAGCAGAACCTCTGCTTTGTAAAAATATAAAGCATACGGGAAAATTCCGCCTCTGCGAGGAGATATAGCTATCTATCTGATGCCATAGGGGTTGGCACATTCAAACCTACCGTACCCTCAGCTTTGACCAGTAACATATCAAATTCTTCACACCAGTCGATCGAGCAGAATCTCTGCATTCAGAAAAATATATATTTTGTCGGGCGATTTCGCTTAGTTGAGGAGCTATAGCTATTTAATTAAAGCTATCTGAACTAGCGCTGAGGTGCTCATTGATATGCATTTGATCACTATAGATCAATGCATATTATACATTGCTATAGAAATATGGTTACACTCAAGTCTACCGTCTTCTCAAGTTTGCCCGGAAACATATTCAAGTTTGTGTATCATTGGATTGAGCAGAATCTCTGCTTTCTAAAAATATAAAGCTCACGGGAAAATTCCGCCTCTGCCAGGAGGTATAGCTATTTTTCTGATGCCATAGGGGTTGGCACATTCAAACCTACCGTACCATCAGCTTTGACCAGTAACATATCAAATTCTTCACACCAGTCGATCGAGCAGAATCTCTGCATTCAGAAAAATATATATTTTGTCGGGCGATTTCGCTTAGTTGAGGAGCTATAGCTATTTAATTAAAGCTATCTGAACTAGCGCTGAGGTGCTCATTGATATGCATTTGATCACTATAGATCAATGCATATTATACATTGCTATAGAAATATGGTTACACTCAAGTCTACCGTCTTCTCAAGTTTGCCCGGAAACATATTCAAGTTTGTGTATCATTCGATTGAGCAGAATCTCTGCTTTCTAAAAATATAAAGCTCACGGGAAAATTCCGCCTCTGCGAGGAGATATAGCTATTTATCTGATGCCATAGGGGTTGGCACATTCAAACCTACCGTGCCCTCAGCTTTGACCAGTAACATATCAAATTCTTCACACCAGTCGATCGAGCAGAATCTCTGCATTCAGAAAAATATATATTTTGTCGGGCGATTTCGCTTATTTGAGGAGCTATAGCTAGTTGATTAAAGCTCTCTGAACTGGCGCTGAGGTGCTCATTGATATGCAATGCTTACCAATGGCTATAATAAGACGTCGAAATTATCGAAATGGCACTAAACCTGATAACGCTAACGTGGCGAAAATTGGCATCAGACTTGGTGTCTGTCGTTCGTTTTCGCTGCTTGCTATGTTCATTTTCATTGTTTGTCTATTTATTATTCTTAGTTGAGGAGTTTGTATGTTTGTGAAATTTGACAGATGTTTTAATATTATTTCGTTGACTGTTGTTGATAAGATGTAAGGTTCCGGAACGGTATGGATAGGTGAAAAAAGTCTGAATTCGAATTCGCCAATTGATGCTTGTGAATGTTTATGATCGATGTTGCGGAATATGTACTGTGAATTGTTCTGAATTTTTAACGATTATGTTGATAATTTGGGTAGTTATTTTGAAATTTGAATTAATTGTCTATTATTTGAATGTGTAAGCGTGAAAGATGAACTGAATGGTGAAAAATTTAGCTGATTTCGTGTTATTTATGGCTGATTTTCTAGAATTAACAATAAAGTTGTTTTTATTGTTGACGACATCATGATGGAGAGTGCGGTTCGTTGGTTTTTATTTGTTTCATTGCATCCTAAATTGCGTTTCTGCACGATCGGTTCGGAATCTTGTGCCGACTTCCCCATATTCCTTGAATTTCATATCATGGATTGCAACTACTGGGCAACGGGACACATACAGTGCTATTGGCTTAGAACTGGAAAACCTCGGGTCTGAACCGAGCGCAGATGAGATTTTGAGAGGAATTGGAAACAGTACGTGTCTAGCATAGACTAGATAGACCAAAAATCGTGAAAAGATGATAAGTGAGGTGCCCATGGAGATGATTTCATATTAGCTACACCAGTAATTGAGTAAGTGCAAACGAAAATAAACAGAAATGAATACGAAATAAAAGAAAACTGCATAAATAAATAAAAAGTCAAACCTAAAGTTTTCTCGCGCCCAGGCATAACACGATCGCTCTAAAATTGCCGCGCACATCTCACTGACCAATCAGCGATTAGGAGCGCTTTTGTTAAGAGTGCTGTAAGCATACCGTATCCCTCGCTCCCACACAACAGTAACGCCAGTGTTGATGAATGGGCAATCGAAGCTATTTGTGGAGGCAATGGAGAATTTTTTCAAGCTAAAAATATTTTTGCCGCAACTGAGGATGGAAAAATGCATTTTCGGAAAAAAATCGAAAGCAAAAGCTTCGTCGAGTCAGTGACCATTTCGTCGATTGGTCGATATGAGTGGTGCTGTGAGCAGTTTCATTCAATAACATGTTGAACTGGAGTCAGTAATCAGCTCAGCGGACATTGCAATGTTTGAGTAATTGGTCGATTTGATAAGTGACAGTTAAAGCAATTTCAGCACCCAACATCGTCATTCATCGGTCCGAAAAGCTCAATTTCAGCAGAATCGAATTTAAGCAGCACTCCGTTAACAATTTACGATGTGTTTGCTCAAATTGATTTCATCATGTATTCAATGATTCTTATTGAGTAGTTTAGTGGTTTCTGAGCACTTTTCAAGGTGGCACGGGAGGAGGATATTTCTTTCAAATTAGGTCAACCAGTCTGGAAGACTCTCATTTTGTAGTTAGTGCGACTGTGATTGGTAAACTTCTACCAATCATGCTTGACCACTACTCGATGCTTCTTTGCTCACATTCTTGAGCAGGTTAACGAATAGACATTTGGTTTTATAATGAGCAGAGTCAAGGTTATATACCTGGTATCAGTAAATTAACTAGCTGCTGAAGAAACTGATATGTTATCTCTTCAAATTAATGATAATGATGTCTCAAGAACGCAGTGACCAATAAAAATGAACGGGCAATAAGACGATGTTACGGTTTAACGGAAGTCGATTGCACGCTAAAAGAGGTGTTTGGTGTTCATCTGTCACTATCGATTATTTGAATTTAGTTTAATCCGCAAGTTATTCGTTTGTTTTTTTCCAAATTGCGTGCATTTGAGTGCATTTTCATGACAAATGCTCAACAAAGAACAGAAATAACCGAATAATTTTATTCATAAAACAGTTTTTTATCATCAACAAACAACGAAACATATTCTCATTAACAGGCAATAACATCAATGAAAATCGTTCAAAATCTATTGCAAAATTTTTCGGAGACATCCACAAATCAGCAACTCAAAGCGAATATCGATCAATTTCAACGAGACTCTCGTGTCCTTTGCCAGAAATTCAACCGTCTTGTAAGTTCAAGGGATTATTTTCCTGAATGCTGTCGTTCCCATTTCCCAAAGATGAATCCGAACACGCGTGATGTTCATTCGGATGAAATAATTTCTTGGAATCTCCTTCTTGACGCGAAAGCTATTTTCAGTTGACTATCAATCGGAGAAAAGTGTTAATCGGGAATTACTCCTACGCAAATTTGTCATATTTGACGTAGAAATGCACTTCGGGTTCCTCTTTAACCTTGTAGCAGACCGCCATACCCTTCCCGACCCAACAATCTGCCTCAGTTCTTCAGCTACAGATCTTCAGCTACAGATCAGAAAGAAAGCAGCATTTTGACCTACTGATCTGTAAATCAAAAATTCTGCTGCAATATAAAAAATTGAAGAAATCACTAGCGAAAAACGTGAAAAGTAAAGTGAATTTCATTTCTCCTTAATTTCAATAAGCAATGGAAATAATGTGGGCAAAAAGAATTGCCACAAGAACACAAATATAGTCCTCCTTACTGAAGAGAACTGTGCGAGTTCTCTTCAATGCTACAGCGAACTATGTAAGTTTTCCCTTGCAGTGAAGGAAAATGTGCGAGTTCTCTTCAGTGCTGAGGAGAACTATGCGAGTTCGAGAAATATGCGAACTCATTGGTGATATGAAATGAATCACTTGTTCTTGTGATCGAGCAAATATTTTGAAAATAATGTTGAATAATTATGGTGAAAGTACGAAAGATAAGAATTCAAAAATTGCCGACTTCTTTAATTACTCTTGAGTTACCCTCCAATTAACCCCTTAATACCTTGAATTCCTCTTCCCAGGGGTACTCTCTAGAAATCATTACTGCAGATGGTTTCACTACATTGCTACATCCACTCCATCTGTTTCAGATCTCACCGTTCGCCAACTTCGATGACTTCTCGACAGATTGTTTAACTTCGAATTTGCACTGACTTCATTTCAGCGAAGTTTGTATCATCAAAAATTTCTTCCGATGAAACGCTGTTGCTCAAGTCATAAACATAGATTGCTGAAGATTCATTTTGCAGGAGTTGTTTTGTGAGCTTCAAAATTTTTGTTCTTCGTTCGTAAATGATTAAATTGAATTAAAATTTTTCGTCAGCGTATATTTTACTGTTTGATTGAACATTTGTGGACGAAACTTTATTACCTTGTGTAAATTTGATCGTAATCCTTCGATAAACCTCATACATTTTCTCATAGCTCAATCACACGTTGGACCCTTTCATATAAGCTCTATCAAAATTTCAATTCCGTCTGTTCCAAAATGACTACACCAAAATGTAATTATATTCTACAGACCAAAATATTTTCCGATGTTTTCAAGGAACGATGTAATTAATTTGGCAAAAATTTTCAAAAATATCAACGAATTCCATCACAGTTAGTGACTGAAATTTTCCATACAAACAAGTTGACAGCAGAATGTTTCGTGCAATGTAGACAACCAAGAAACATTCATGAATCATATTATTAAAGCACCATCCACGAGATTCATTCAACGAAAATATTCAATAAATACGCATCAACATTGAACATTGATACAATCAAAAAATTATTTCACCATTTGACTAGCAAAAATTATAGATAAATACATATACATATATAACTGAATTACAATCAACAATTAAGATACAATACGAATCATCATGATCATTTCAATCGAAATACCCCACAGAATGCTCAAAATAAATATAACACATCTCCTGGATTGAGAGACTCGGCGGGATATGATTTCCTAAATTCTTTTAGGCAAATCATTTGTGGTTTCGTGACGTGTACAATGACGAAATCAGTCTCATCGAGGAAATGTGATAGATTATTGAACCATTAATATGAAAATTATATAACAGTCGAATTTATACGACGCCGATATAATTTCGATTTCTCAGAAAATACACTAAAATGATTCGATAGCTCTTAAATATTTTTGAAAATACTTGAAAGTTAATCCCATCATTGCTTCATGAAGAGATAACTTCAAAAAAAAAACTATACGTAAAAATGAGATTAAAACAATTCCAACAGATCACTCTTCAGCTGATCACTCAGATCGACCATTGTTCAATAAATTAATGTGGTTGTTGATCAATATTAATTGTAATCATTTTTGCATTACAATTGTGATCATCGGCATTTATTCGTGTAAATTGCTGTATTTAATTGTCACATATGGGCGGTGTTTTCGCTGAGACGATATCGTTTTGCAAATGAATTCGAATGTTGTTCCCGACGAAAACATCACGAATGCAGCCGATGAAAGACTTTCGATAAGGAAATTGACGAGGAAGTAACTTACGACCACCTTAAATTCGAAAATTTTCAAGAGAATTCTCTGAAGAATTTTCAGAAAGTTCGGAGGAAGTGCTAAAACGATTTTGATTTTTAAAATTTCTGATCAAAAATCAACTGATTTTCGTCAAAAAATTTTCTGAAGAATCCCCTTTGGATTACTCCTTTCTTTTTTTGCAAAACTAAAACGAGTCTAATAAATGAATAAAGCCTTGAGGCAAAAAAACGGATGAACATAAATTTCAAGCGGATAATTAAATGATAGAATGAGCGAAACGCTCATTGAAAAGTCTAAAATCACTTTTTTCAAACTAAGCTCTCTCATAAGCAAATGTCGTGTTTTATATAAACCATTAGTGAAGTTTGTATTTGGGACTGCTATAATCTCAACTGAATTATTAGAACACCAAAATTCAAATTTTCGTTGGCAAAAAGGAATTTATGAATGAGAAAATGAGCGTCGACACTCCAGTTTGAACACGATGGAAGACACATAGTTGAATGGGCTGGAATGAATTCAAGTCCGAAATTTGAGTCTGAGTGTGAGCGTGAGGCGAAAAATTAGCCGAAGAGTTAGTCCAAGATTTGCATAATTCTAAACTAAAGACTCGGCCAAGATAGTTTAAGCTTAATTTCAGATAAGACAGGCTAAAGTAAGCTATTTCACCCTTAAGGTAAGACCTCCAAATCATGCCAGTTCAAAGTTCTGAGCTGTCGACAACATTTTTCCGCAAATTAATCCGTCTGCACTTACCAAGCCATATGATTCCGTCAGTGTTAAGTTCAGTCGATCCGGGTGATGTCAGAAATTGTTCATTCACCTCATCGACCCAAATTTCCACTTTCCTTTTCTCACTGAAATCTCAACTTTACAAATTCAATTTTAGGCACTGACTCGTTAATTGATCTCGTGGGATTGAAGAAAATTTTTCAAAAAAAATTGAATTTCTCAAGGAAACAATTCGGCGATAAATAAGCAGTCCTAATGAGAATATGAACAAAAATGACTGTGGTACCGCATGAAGACGACGTGATGCCAATTCAGGTCATTGATATACTTATGAATGGTGGCAATCTTCAGACGAATATCATTGCCAAGATTTATGCTGAACGACAGCTGCCCATCTAGCAGATAGATCGCCATATAGTCACCACTCAGAGACATTCCCTTATTCTCCCACCAGATCAAGCCATCCGATTGATTTGTTTTCAACCAAAACGAATAATTCGATGATTGCTGACCTTTGACCCTTCAATGTTGGAATTCTCATATTTGAAAAATTTTTTTAAAACTTATATTTTAAAAAATTTTAAATTCTATTTAAACAACACAAAACTGTTAGCAATAAAGAACACTCAAATGAAAGACTCAATTAGAGAGAGTTGAAACTATGAATGACCGGCGATAATCAGAAGAAAACATACGAAGAAGATGCTCGATTCAAGTATGAGTAATGTGTTCGTCCATCAATGAAAATTCCTTTACTATAATCGGATATATTCACATCTGAAATTCACGGACTCCATCATTCAAATAAGTGCATCCATAAGAAATTTCAATTGCACAAGTAAAAATATTCAACCGAACGAAAATTTCGCGACTGATATGGAATGCAATCGAACAAAGTTGAGTGGTAAATTGATATGGAAAGTAAGTGAAAAGACAAATTATATCTAATTAATCCTTTTGGGTAATCAGCATATACATCTTGTCTGATAAAATGTATAATGTGAGAGATATTTATGGAATGAGAATCAAGTTGACTCGATTGATAAAAGTGTGTTTCGAATTAACTTGTGCATTCGAATTAACTCATTTATTCGTATTTGGTGATCCATGCATCCATTTAGCGATTGGAATTTCCGGAACATTAGTGAAATTTCGAAATTTATGGAAAAGTCAATCAGAATGTGCCGTGATTAAAGAGCATAGCATCCGTTAGGCTTCCACTGAGACTTTCAATGCAGCATCGAAGGGCTTCAGTGGAATGCCACCCTCATTTATGCACATCCGTCCTTGAACGAAAGTTCCCTTTCCTAGATGGACACAAAAAATTTGAACCCAGAATTGAATTCGAGGAGGTACGGTACATTCACTGGTGCGGTCTATGAAGTATAATAAAAATTAGTTGCTAAGTCAAAATAGACATGAACAAATACGTCAAATGCTTATTACACTATTTTCACCACATGATCAAAAATAACAGTAGCAGTAATTATTTTTTTACTGTTACTTGGACGTCGAGTGGTTGTTTTGTCAATCGCTGCGAGCGATCGGCGGAATATCTATATTACTAGAGTGATGATTATTTATTGGACTGATATTTGGCTACGATTAATCATGCAAGATATTCATGGCAACTAGTTAATTACTCGGTTGTGTTCGGTTGGACTGCTCGCCTAGCCAGTGGGGTGGCGTAAATTGAGGCTAGAACAATGTGCACGGAAACGCGAGCATTGTGGCCAGCAACATTACAAACGTTTGATAGCCTGGCCAATCCAGGTAATCCAGATCAAAAATAACATTGCTCAAATAAACATTTAGCGATATTTTGGTATCACCTTAAAATGTCAGTCGAATTCATTTGTAAAATATAATTTCAGTGATTGAGCATGAAGGAAACAGACGAAGTGATAAGAAATTAACGTTTTTCATACATCTCCTTGGCTACGAATTGTAGCCATTCAATGTTATAAGCCAGCTGCAATGTTAGCTTTGACAACTTATGGATCGACCATAAGTTATGGTTCAAAGATTCAAGTTTTGGCTATGTTGTAGTCCAGGTCTATGATTCGATCATGTTTTGGTTAAAATATTGTTTTAAGTTACGGTTCCAGTCGATAATTACGGATGTGCGAGTGGGAAAATAATTCCATACATTCACATGTATCACTTCAATTCTATCACGTATTTCATCGCCCATCTTATCAGAGCTATTATTCTTATCATGCCACTAATATCACCATATCATGCAAACCGTAAGTTAGGCAAATCTCCATGAATTATGCAGATTTCATGCATTGATAATGCGTCTGAATTGCTAGAAACTAGTGGAATAACTGACGTTTTTCACAGTTCGTGCCTTGCAATCCCTCTGCACACCTGCACGAATATTCGTTCAATCGAGCATAGCAAAATCCTCGTTCTCCACAAATCCCCTTCACACACGGTGCACCACTATACAATTGTATTTTGCTGTTTTCATCAACTCTCTGCAATTTCATATGGATATTATCAAGTAATCACTCCTGAAATTGTAAATTTTGTTGAAATTTTTCAATATTGTTGAATATTTGTGTTTTCCAATGGAATATTTATGTAGTTCATTAACCGAATGCACATCGTGCAGTTGGTTCATGAAATATTCAAGTTTTGAATACTCATGATAATTGGAATATGTAGAGCAATGATAATGGTAATAATAATTATTGCTTGCGATGAAAATATATCTTTTAGGTTTGATAATAAATGGTGTGAAGAAGGCGGCGGCATATGTGACGTGAAGTGGGATATAATCACAGTTGAAATGTACTCGTATCATAAAACGAGCCCGCCCATCGAACATAATATCTCGATTCGAAAGATAAATCAGTTGGATAAGTTTGAATTGAACTGATTGGATATCTGCATATCCAGCACGTCAATTCTACCCTCCATATCATTTCTTGTCAACGCTATCATATCCTATCAGTAAATTGGTAACAGCAACGATGCGAGATAATCAGCTCTTATTATCAACCTTATCTTTCATCCTTCTTCTTATATCTGCTTCTTATGCTTATCCAATAACAGGTTATTTTCGTTTTTCTTATTTCATACTGATAGTATTATTTTTTGAGGTATTATCATTGATCATAAAGAATTTTTACTAATGAGATATCTTTATAAGTTTGCTTACAGGATCATGAGACAAGAATATCTCTAAACGATTAATTCCGCAAGTTTTGATGAGATAATGCATGTGACAGATTACAACAACTGAAAACAATTATTGCAACTCAATGAAGTGGCAAATAATAAGGATATTCACTGAATCATGTGGGAATATTCATTGAATCACGCATTCACACATAATATAGTCGCTTAATTAGCATGTATCGTTGATCAAAACAACTACAAATCTGAAGTAACCTAACAAAGCATTTTCATTCATACTTCAAAAACCAATTGCTAAATGCGTGTCTTTGGTACATCAAATGATTTTGATTAGTAATGACTGAATGAAATCAACAGTAGTATCTTGAGTAATCGGAATATATCACGCAAATGTATTATTGCTTTTGTTATTACTGCTGTTGTTGTTCTTGTTTCTCTGTGTGAATCGTGGGTTAACCACAAGAACCATTCCTTTCAAAGTTCTGATTGACGTTATTTACAATCACAAAATAAGCTTTCGTTCAGTTGATCAAAAAATTTTCTCTTAAAATGATAAATTTTGCACCAAAATCATTGCAAATAGCAAGATACTCGTACTTGTAGTCCATTTAGCTGGAAAATTATGATCGACGAGGCTGGCAATTGAATAGGGGATTACTAGGATCTATTGATGACTTCTGAATGAATACGTTGAGTTTGTTTGAAAGCATCGTTCACATACATCTATCTAATTTCTCAACAATGAAGTTAATGCGGCAATCAAATTAAAAGTCATAAGAATAAGTCCAGCTGAATTATTTCATTAATGAGCAGGATGCAGACGTCAAAATCAACAGCCGTAAAAACCCTAATCATATTTTCTCAAGACTAAATATTTCTTTCAATCGCGCCTAACATGTCAGTTCTTGTGCGCGATCATAATTGCGGCAATTAAGTTGATTGACAATGAAATCAAACGCCATACAAATGTTACTGCTTCATTAATAATTCAATTGAATTTCAAAAATTCAATTCTATTTTCGAACAATTATCATTTTCGTCAGCTCCCTTATAAACCATAAATGAATTTCCTACGTCATTCCGATACAACATACAAAATGGATCGTAAATTTTTCATTGTTTCAACTTCGCACACAATAATAACTTTGCGTGCATTTCCTACATATTTCCTCATTGAGTTAATGTGATTACCACAGCGAAAAGCTTCAAACAAATTTTGTAATGTTTATCAAATTCTTTGAAGGTAACGAACGAGAAGTTTTCGAGACAAAATTGTAAAATTTTGCATGATCTTAGAGTTTTGATAGATTATTCGCCACCTTCCGTACAAAATCGGTCGGACTGATAAGACTGACAAGTGCAATGCGAACAGAAAAATAAGGCAATGGGAATAATTGAAAATCGAAGGAAACAAATCAAATCTTGCATCCAAATAACCAATTCTTCGGCAATCTCTATTCAATTAAAGACACGGCAACCATTCAACGATAAAATTCCGCGGAAATTCGATACCAAATGAATGAATTAAGCGGACAACGTTTTCCGTCAAAATAAATAGAATAAAATAAAATTAAATCTGTGATTCGAACAAAATTGTCGATTTTTGATTCTTTAGATTTTCAATGTCGATTCGATGATATATTTCAAATCATTGATTGATCCGAAAAAAAAGATAATAGAATCGCAGAGGTTTACGGTGTTCTTAGTTTTTGATGAAGATTTAACAGACAAATTCATGAGAAAATTGCAAATCTCTAAGGGATTTTGGAGATTTTTTTTACAAATAAAGTGTGCGAATCGTTTCAGACGCGATGCTGGCCGATATGTTGAGCAATTATGATTATCATGATGCTGCTGTTAAAAAGAGTGATAATAATGGTTATAACGGCGAGATATTCAAGAGAAATTATTCAAATCTGTGGAGAAATATTAGAGTGCAAATGCCCTCTGGTGAAGATTTTGATAATGAGGTGACGTTTTGCTCACTATTATTATTACTATTATTATTATATTTATTAAATATTCGGTTATCATTATATGTATATGTATTCGAAATAATCGATGACATGAGATAAACTGATAAAATTGAAGGTAAACCGAGCGAGGGCCGTTGCAATGTATCGACTTGGGAAATGAGCATTCAAGAATGACAACTGTTAAAGTGATAGTCACCAGTAATGATGAATAATAAAAATGAACGAAATAATCAACATATAAATTAATCCTGATGAGCATCCATTTGTATTTATTCGTGGCATTTGTCATTAGTGATGCAAATTGAATTAAATGTGGATCGTTATTGGTTGTAGATAAACTGTTGGTGTTATACTGTACGATGCTTACGTTATAATTAGCATTATATAGTTTGATTAGTATAATAAATAATATATTTATTGTAATAATCAAAAATAAATTCAACATAATGAATAATAACCTTGAAGAGATTATTGAAGATCTGTCCATTAATTGAAATTCGTTGAATGACACCCTTGAAACGTTTACGCATTTCGGGTATGACGGGTGGTATCAAATGATCATTGGGCACTCCACCAATATAGATATCCTCACCGAATACATCCAAATGATTGTTTTTTGGCTTAAATTTTATTAATTTATTATTGATAATAGTTTTGTAACAATTAATACAGTTGAAATATGATTTGAGTGCGCAGTTGCTATAAGTTCGTGAATAAAGAACTTGAATGTGAAAACTGTCCAGAATATTGCTTCGCATAACGTGGATGGGGGTGATGGCATTTAATGATTTGACAACAATTAGCAAGGATGACAAATTAGTTTTTTTCCCACATATTTCTTTCAAATAATTATTATTTCTTTATCGTTCACGAATAATTGCCGAATGGTATTTTTATAATACTCTTTTAATGAAAACGAATTGAACGATTAGATAGAGTGATGAATTGTTGACATTAAACCCTTTGATCAACTGACCAAGTTTTTGATTTTCTCCCGATTTCTTGATCCCCAATCAGATGAAGTGATCTATCAGTAAGCGAACAACTCTAATCATATACCCCTTAAAAGGAAACTCGGAAGTGAGAGCGTGTTAAGCACCGATTTAGAATATTTTGATTGTATTGCATAATAATCATCAGTCGCATTCGTGTATGTGTGATATGAACTTGAGATGAACTGATAATAGTAATGAAGACTGTTGCTACCATTATTTTGTTGCTACTGATCAAGAACTTACCTTTAACATAATACAGTTTCTTTCAACTAGATATCAATTATTTTTCAGCATGGATACTAATTAATATTAATAAAACAACAATTACTATAATAACCATAAATAATAATGCTATTTTTTATTACTAAAATAATAAAAAACCAACTAAAGATATTTGATGACTAATGAATGGAGAATAGTCCACTTGAATTGTACCATTTCGGAGATTTCTTGTGAAACGAATCGAATGAAAACGATGGTTTGATAATGTAGCTGGTGCTCTTGAATTCAATTAACTTTATTAATTGATATTATTATTTATGAATCTTTATACATCAACAACAAAGTAATAGTAATAAATATATCAAAAACTGACTTAACATAAGCGATTCCTGAACCGAGATTCCAAAAGAAGTGCGGTTGTGATGCAATCAGAAGCAAAGCGATAAAATCGCCCTTCATATACTGTCTGCGTGCATTCGAACCGTTTCCCGTTTCCTTCAATTTGGCCCAATAGAATACCAATCCATCGGAATCAAAGGCTTTCAACCAGATATCGATATCCATCGATCGACGAACATCGATCTTAATTTTTTCCAATCGAATAACGTCATCACCTTCAAGTACCACTATTCCACGCTCGAGATCATCTGAAATTATCATGATTATGATTATTAGTATTTGCATTATTGCTATTATTTATGACTGCTATTATTTATTACTGTTATTATTATTAATCGAAATTGACTTTGAAAAGTTGAAACATGTACAGAAATATTCGTGCCTTGTTAAAAGAGAGAAATAACAAAATGCTTATCATACAATCTGATTTATCATCATCGATAAACGGCAATATCAAATACGAAATTGAAAACAAATTTGTAGCAACAAATCAGTTGTAATTACCTTTATCACATGTTGCATTATTATAACATCGCTCCGCACACCATTTCTCGCTGCATCCCGCTTCATTCTCACACAATTCACCTGAATTCTCATATACTTTCTAATCAGCTTTCATTTTACTCCGTACAAATATTCATTTGTATTTTCATGCCATAGGTTTTATGACATGTAATCAGGTTTGCAACCCACAATGATAAATTCATTTCTTAAATTGAGCAAGTAATCAGTCGCTATGCTAACATTGTTATTTTCTGATACTATCATGAATTATCGCTGATCACATTGATCACATATTGCTGCCTCTTGGAGACCACCTTAAATGTCATGAAACAAATTCATCTCAGAAAGTGATCTTATGATAATTGAATATTCATCGATATTATATTTAAAATCATATTCATAAATTTTTCTAAAAATCATACTCATAATTTTACTCATTCAAAAACATCACATGTAAATTCATTATCCAACTCAAGTAATCTTTCTTTCATTAATCTTTGAATATTTCATTAACTAACTATCATCTCATTCAGTACATTCTCTCATGGATTTTATTTATTTTGATCATTTTTACATTGATATATTATATGTAATGATAGCAATATTAATGTTAATAATAGGAATAATAATGGGTATTATAAATCTACAATAATGCAGCAAAAATAAATGATACTAATGATAATGCGAGTAATAATCACCGCTAAATTGAGGTTTGCACTCGCAGAAACGTGATGCGCCGGAATGTGTTTTGACGCATTTAGCTCCATTCAAGCATGGATTCGGTTCGCATACGTCTATTTTACATTTATCTTCAATTATCATTCTTATTCTACTTATGTACACGCATTATTTTTGTATTTGTTAATATATACATAATATTATTCATTATCATTGTTAGTATCATATGGTATTAATGATAGCTAACAAGATGAATCTTTATATTCTTTAAAAATCTTTTAAAATGTTCAGAAACAGTGTGTGGTTTAATTTTTGTCATTGAATATTTGATATCCTCATGTAAGAGAGAGTTCATCAATGATATCTTAATGTCTCTATAGCAAATCATTCTGTAGGTGTAAATTGAAGAACGATTACCTTACAGGCCCAAACTAATGGAACATAATGTAACACTTATATGAACATAAAAAATCTATATGAAATAGTTTTACATTCTCGAAAAAAATTTTTACAAAAAAATATTAATGGTTCTATTAATGACAGTACCGTATCAATTTCATGAGAATTTTTCCCTAAACACATCAAAATTGCTCCAAAAAAAACATCATTTTCAATAAATTCTCAAAATCTTTCCGGTTAAATTTCAAGCTTTCCTATTGTTGAGAGGCAATCAATCATCCGATTGAATGAACAAAATTTGGATGTTTTGAATAGACGAGAAGAAAATGAAAAATTGAATTGCTCAATGAAATTGTGCAATGAAAATCAATACGATGCCAATTTTGGAGGTAAATTCCCTCGAGAAATTTCCAATTGCTGCGCTGAAAACTTAGGGAAATTTTATAAGAAATTACCAATATTTCCGATGAACTGCAAGTGTTCAGATGGAACCAGGTGCCCATCCAATGCAATATTCGAAATGCATCCCGAATAATTGGTGAACTGTTTGAATAACGGTCGAACACTGAATTTCATTCGATTATTTATTACTATTGTTATAATTATTACCTATTTATTAATTATCTATTATTATTATCTATTTACTTAAATTACTGCTATCAATATGATATTATCATTGCTATAATAGTATCACTATTATCTGCTGATCATTGAACATATCACTTTATCAATAAAGTATTAAGTTAAGCAATGCGATACCGATATTGATAATGATAACCTTAAAGTGGATAAATAAACAATGAAATAGCAGAAAGAACGAACAATCCATTCGGGATGTATCCAATGTAAGCAGGTGAATCAATATTCAAATGTTTCTTTTTGAATTGTTTCGGTATGAAGTTGTACTGCGGTGTTTTCGAGTTGATGCTCAGTGATAAGCGCTCTCCCGAGAAGATCGCTTCGATAACGTATTGTCGTCGCATCACTAACTTATCACTTGATATCAGTGTGATCGGTGAATCGCCCAGTGAATAACTTCAATTATTTCATTTCCGTTAGTATTCAACACCGAACATAAACCCTATCTGGATTCAACACCCCGCAGTTGCGGCCTGCATATTCCCATACCTCCCACGCCCCAAACTGAATCCTCACTCTTCAATTAACTCCTCCGTTCCTCTTCGTTACCATCAAACTGGCATATTCTCGAGAATACGTATCCGTTGATATATGATGTAGTTTTTTGAATTTATGTCACTAATTGATAGTGTTCCGATACTGATACTTGATATTGAATACTGATAGTTAATATCATTCATCATTGTTATCTATTATTAGTATTACTTGTTATTATTTATTGTAATTATATTTATTATTGTACTGATAAAACAAACCTCAACAAAATTTTCGACTCGGCTAATGCCAACAAAACAAAATCGCCTGTCATTGGCGAATTACTTTGCCACGCATAAAATATTACTGCTGTCTCTTTCATGGGTTGTATCTTAAACAGCATTATTAGTTTTATGAAGTAATCAACATGATATTTGTATGTAACTTGTAAATAATGAATAATGAAATAATGAAACAAATGAAATGAAGCCAATCAAATAACTCATATTAACTTGGATATAAATCGACAATCTGTTATGAATAATTCGCAATTTCTGTAGTATTATTGCAGAGTTGCCATCAAAATTCCATGACTTCATTTGATGACGATACTCTCCTGAATTTATTGGTAATTTTGACGAGAATTTAAAAAAAATTAAATTGAGATTCATTGTTTTCAGCTGTTTACTGGAAGCAATATCCATCGATCTATTGATATCCCATCTGATTTTCTTAAAGATTTCAGTAAGAAAAACTTTACTTTCGACCATTCCTTCGGAGAAACATTTGAGAGAATTACAATTCCGATAAGGAACTTCACTCGCAATTTGTTCACATATTTTTTCGAATATCGAAATATTCACACCAAAACAGTTACTAATCCAAGAAAATCTACGTAAAAGTTGTAGAAATTGTGGAAGTCGTGAATAATGAACGCAAAAATAAAATTCATGGACAAATCGTTCATGTCTTCTCACCTTGTATGCAACGATTAGCTTGTGATGTTTCGATAAAACCCTTTCGACAAGCACATTTCCTCACTGATTTATTCTGTGCATCGAATTGACACACTGAATTTATGATCTTGCACTCGGAGTCATTCACACAGATATCACCAATTTTCGAAAGTTTATTTTTGCGAGATGTCTCCTTCTTGCGTTCGTAGCGAGTGGCGACCTCATCATCGCCTTCAATCATTATTACTGTTATTACCAACATTACACACCCTCTAATTGCTAACATTTCCCATGGGAACTCAAATATCCCTCGGGAAGACCAAAACAGCCATGGGAAGACTCAATAGGTAAGTCAATGGGGCAAAATTGGAACGAAGGTCAAAGTCTCGAGACGCCAATCCTAGATTGGTATCGATCTGGAATACGTACTTGACGTGATTCGCAAAGAAACTTTAATCTATCAGGAGCAGATGGGATAAAGGCGAAATCAGTGGTTAATACTGTTAATGCACAGTTAAATCATGAATTCAACAACAAAAAACATTCACGAATCGGACCATTATTGCAGAATCCGAGTGAAACAGCCACCAAATCAAGTTGATGTGTACACGCGAATTGATTCAGTTCGCAAAAGTTATCATAAGTGACACCGTTCGAAGCACAAACGGTCATATTCACGACAGAACCGATATTCTCGAATGGACACTTGTCAACGGGACATTTACAATCGGGCATGCCACTTCGGTCCATTACACATTTTGCACCATGATGACACTGCGTCTCAGAACAACTCCTGATTTTTGGATACGGTTTGAATTCGGTTTAGTTTGATTGCAATGATTTCTTGATTGTTTTTGAATTGATGATTGTAAATATTGAATGATTTTTTGTAGCTTAATTAATCAGTTGTGACTGAAATGTTGCAGTTTTTTGTGAAATTTCTTGTCTTGAAAGTTGAGATCAAATTTTGATAAGAATTTCACATCAAAGTTTAGGAAAAATTTGGCCTACTTAGGAGCCTTGTATTCATCTTTTTTGACACAACCGATAGCAGTGATAATCGAGTCAGCATTGCACGTGTCACATTTCAATCCGAATGATCCTTTTTTACACTGACATCGCCCGGTCGACTGCTCACAGTCCAAACGCGACGATCCAAACACTGAGCAACCGCAAGCTGAATTTTAGTTTCATTACTATAGATTCACGATTGTGTTTACTATATATTCATTCGATTCATAGCTTAATATTCATTATTGTTTATAATTGTAAGCGTTTTATTGCTGTATCAAAAATACTACTGGCTCACACGACTATTGGTGGTTTTCAGCGGTTATTTTGAATTGCTAGCAAGATCATTGAAAGCATGCATGTTCATTCGATCAATCAGGGTGCATTTTTGGGCTTATTTCGAACTCTACGCCTCAGAAATTATGGAGTCATATGGGACAGAGTAGCCCTATACCCCCTCTATCAAAGTCAAATCAGTATTTGAGATTAGACATTCATGCAGATGGATATTGATATCGCTAGGAATTACTGAGGACAGGTGCTTGAAGAGAAGGATTTCTTGGAAGAAAGAATGTGTGTATAGCAAGATATTTGCGATATTAGTGATAACAGAGAATCACAAACTCGTAATCTGTTCTAATTGTTGCTTAAATCAATGAATAAGATATTCCGGGTTATGACAGTAAATCAAATTGGTACTGTATATCTCCTAGTTGGTCAAATGAATTGACGACGACAACGTGAGTGTTAAGAAATTGGATCAGGTTGGTAACGAGTAACTAACGTCTGCAGCCAAGTGCCCCTTTGGCGATGAGATGAATGCCCCAGAAAGTGGCCACACAGTGGTCACACTTCAAACCCCCAACCCCGGGTCTGCATCTGCATTCACCCATCGCGTTACACGATGAATCATATGCACCCACTCGATTACACCCGCACTCATCTGCAATTTGAACATATCATCAATGAATATATTCCAAATATATCCTAATAAATATGATTGAAATTCCAACAATCTTCTAAAAAACTTGCCATTACATTGAAATGAATTGCGAATAACATTTGCGGAAGATAATACAAAATGAATATGCATTTACATTAAACACGTATATTTATAAAATGGATATAAAATGGATACGGATCTCAATAATCCCCATCCAATCTGACCACAATCAATATGAGATATACCAAATCCCAAAAAACGATCATTGGGATATCCTGGTGTGTTCTAACTTCAGTCAATTTAACAGATATGTCAAAAATCGCACTCATCCAATCGAATCAATGACAAAAGCGCATCGACGATCGCCTGCGGGTAAGTTTTTATCATGATGCGCTTTTGCCAACTACTCAAATCGGGTATTATGTCGATAATAAAACACGAATTAAAAATTCGAAATAAGACACAGCAACTGACAGTAATAATAGCAATATTCCTAATAATAATAATAATAACGGTAATAATGAAAGTACCGGAATAATGACACAAATAAATTGGTGCAATTTGATAAATAGGAATTTGCTGCAGGCAAGATGCTAAGTCCATATAGCATGTGCTCGTGTAGACATTATGATCTGAGGCACAGAAACTGTATTCATTATCACTGCTATCATGCGAATACTGGCTGCTGATATCACCGGTGATATGATTGTATTTTGCATTCGAATGATCACAATTAAAATCACAAATACACTCCTCATAACCGTTCTCGAATAACTCCATACAAAAACCACCGAAGGCACACTGATGAGTGGCACACAATGATTTGGATGCTACTGACACGGATAAGGATGATAATCGAGACAGAGAGCTCACGATTATATCATTTGTGTCAGTAATCTCATTGTGGCGATCACTTGTATACGCATCTGAAGATCATTGAGATGACATTATAATGTATGGAATTCAAAAAACAATGGCAATTATGGCTAGAAATTTGATGAAATTCACGTTAAATTTACATCTTGAAATTTATCAGTTATAGAGGAACGAGGAACAATCGCAAAGCAACATTCTGAGCAATGCATGAAACCATGTAAGATCTATTAGTGACTTAATAAAATTAATGATTCAGCTGAGTAGAATGACCGTATTAATTACTCGGTTATGCATTAATACCAGTAATAAGCCAGGCAACAAAGAAATAGAACAATGGAACAAAACAACGAAATGCTTACTTATAAAACAGAGTGAATACTTATGAAACATTCAATTAAGATATTATCAGCCAGTGAAATGGGCTATAAAACAGTTCATAACAAAGCGTTAATTCAGCAAACCCAATAAAGTGGCTCACTCGAAACCGAGATTAATTGAGTTTGTAGCGAGTAATAGAACATCACGAATATAGATAAGTACATAAACATACCAATGAAAATAGCGATTATCAGAGTTGGTATTAATCTGTTTGCAATTGTTTGTTAGCATTCCACAGAAAGGATATGAGACATGAAACGATCACGTTTAAATGACGAACGAATAAACGAATTCAACAGTGGTTTAATGAAAAAGCAATTAAACGGCTGAATTTTCAATTATTGCTTTATTTATTGTTAGGGTTCGGAGAAACCGAATGAGATTGAACGGTGAGTGGCATCGCAAATGCGAATTTCGGTAGCCAACAAAGAAATCTGTTTGTTGAAACTGTAATTGCAATCAGTAGAACTGATCACATGACAGATTGTTATGTTAGAATTGTATTATATAAGCGTATTATGTCATACGAGCATAGAGTATTATACAAGCACTGCACACAGTATCATAAAGGATTAATAACAGTAATAAGCATAAAGGTATACCGTGAAATCCTATAAAAAATGTACCGTATAACCCCAAATAATCCATTTCAATTCCTTACCTACCTTCTTCTAGAAATTCCCCTCTCGTTTAATCAGCACTTACTCCGAATTTTCTCCCCTTAATCTTCCTTCATCGGTCATCAAGGTATAGACTCATTGCCCGAATTACTCATTCGGAATTATACGGTAAAATAACAGCATTACAAAGCAGATTATCTTCATGCTTATGAATTGGGCATTTTATTTTGCAAATATTAAAACGATTATGTGAAAATGAACATTATTTATTTGGTTACATACCTCCAGCTCGAAGCGCTCGACAATGCGTTAAAGGCATCATTCGAATGGGTGTTCCAAGATTACATGCAGCCATTTGCAGGTGACATTCTGATCGATACACAATGCCATCCTCGCCGCATACCTTACAATAATTAAAACTGTACCGTATAAACAATAAACAGTAATCACTGATAAAGAAATAAATTAAATGATTAATTAATCAATTAATCATTTACTTAATAATAATGAATGATAACCTGTTGAGAGCTAGCAGAGCTGGGGCATTGCTGAGGGCAAGTGCAAAGGCCATCTTGACAGAGTTGTCCATAAGGGCAAACAACATTCGCGCAGCTGTCACATGCACCGTAAAACGCAATCACGATGAATTTTTGCTGTTTGCATGCGGCTTGCTTCATCGCGCATTCGGAGTCGTACGTGAGTCCATCGGTGGCACACACCTTCGTCGTCGAGTGCGGACTGCTCGCCGATTGCAATGCATCACAATCGTTTGGACATTTGCAGATTCCATTACCGTATTCATCCGATACACATTGCGCGTAGAATTCACAACGTACATTCACACATCCTTCTGAATAGTGTTGTTGTCGCTGGTTTATGGTTATTATTTTGAGTTATTAGGCAGGTATATCTCGGGTCACGTCGTTTCGAGTTAAGTTCCATTCGATTATACATCGTTTGTCAAAAATCTATGGATGGAAAACTAAAGATTTAAGTCATTATATTCGACTTTATGCCTGTCAGCATTCATGAATATTGGAGTCGTATATCTTCAGAAAAGCGTTAGAATCACTTGAAATCATGTTACTGTACGTTTATGAATAAAATAGAGAACTGGGAATGAATATCTGTGGTTTAGCTTAGTGACAAGTAAAGTCGACTTAAGTCGCCTCTCCTGGAATCAATTACCGGCATCAGGTGAGACATGCATGCATCATTAAGTACTGGATAAGAGCAGAGTTGATCATAGCTACTCACCACAAATACCGTGATATTTCTCGTAAATATTTCGTCCGGTTTTGCAAGCCTCCAGCCTCATTTTGCACGGATTCGCATAAGTAATGCCATCCGATGCACACACCTCATTCAATTCTGATTCACACTCCTCGCAGATGCATTTCGGTTCATTGTTTACCACCACACAAACTTTTGGTAGTTTACAACCTTCGTAGCCTGCACACGCACCCATTCCTTCAGATTTCATTTGTTACTGTTGTACTTGTTTATGAATATTATTTGTTTATTGTTGCTGTTTTGTTTACCAAAATTTGTTTAATGTTATCAACAATACTAATAATGATTATTATAATTACAATTGTAACAATATAATGACAAACCACAAGTCCCTACATGCCTAACAGCATTTCGTGTTCGACCAAGACAAGCTGCTTTACGCATTTCGCATTCATTTTCATACGTTTTACCATCCTTTAATCAACAATCAATCAATTCAACAGCAACATTTACAAATAATAATAATGCTTATAATAATGTCAATTATCTCTAATTATCCGAAACCGTCTAAATTCTCTATTGTACTATAACAATGTGCATGTGATATGCGCAAAAATCGCTCGTAAACCACCTGTTCAATTCATTATGATCAGTCAATAGATTCCAAACAAACGAATAACACGCGTAATTGGCTCAAGCATTCTTCATTCACCTTTTTAGCAGCAGTTTACAAAGCGATTTTCTCCATTTTCTTTTCAACCAAAAACAAATACATATCCAAAAATCGCCTGTGAATATGGAATCGTGAGTGATTACACATTCGAGCGATTGATTCAATTGCTTTGTTCAACATGATTTTCAAAAACATTTCTGATTATTGATAATATGGATATCAATTAATCATCTATGCTTCTTTGTTATGATTTAGACAATATAATGAAACGAACCATTGCACAGACTGGCTTCATAACGGCTGGACAATAGGTGAGACACGTACAGACAGCTTTACCATCTGATTCGATGTAACAACTTTCCTCAATACCACACCGTACTTTTGCGCATGGATTGTCATCTTATTCATTACCATTATTATCATAGTTAAGAGTATTTTTCATTAAGAATAGTTTTGATCAAAATTCGTGCAGCTTTGTTCAGGAATTCTAACTCGAAATGGACATTTTCAATTGAAGACCGGTGTTATCAGGATTGAATGGGGAGACGAATAACCGATTTTGAGGTAATTACACCTTCTGGTCTCAAGATCAATACGCGTTTCATGATCACACGCATATTTTGGTTCTGACGCTTTAGTCATTCTTCAAAACATGCAGAAAACTGCGAAAATCGATGTTGGCGTAAACAAATTCAAGACGGTTGAATATTGAACGGATGAAAGCAAATAATGAGATATGATGGATTAATTAAATAAATTAGTCAATGAAATTAGCCTAACCAGTGCATCGGCCTCTACTGTAAACTTGAAGAGTGATATCTGCTCGGCATGCAGACACTGTCATTAGACATTCATTCTCATACCTGAATTACTTTCATTATCATCATTACTACTATTGTTATTATCTTCATATCTAATCAGTATTTTATAATTATAATTCTATATTAAATAAAATGACATTTTGTTGTCGATATTCTAGTATATTAGGAACGAAAGGACCGCACGTTTCGGATTGTTTTCGCTGTCGAGGCCAAAAGAGTATAGGAGATCTCAGAGTCCTCTAATAATAAGGGGAATGGTAGAGGTGTTCCTGTATTCAAGCGTCCCAATAATCTAAAATTGAACCCTCAAAATGAGTGAAAAACAAACGTATTTCCATCAGTTCCACAAACAGGATCATTCTCCATCGAACATTGTTGTGAACATCTGCATTGCGGTCGTCTTTCAGCATCCAGTTTACAAACCGTTCCATATGAACACTTGTAATCCTTACATGGATCTTAAAATTACTATTTTAATCAAATACAACTGCAATTGCAGTATTATTGATTGCACCATCAAACTACTACATTATTAGTTCTATTCGCAATTGCACCATCAAACTATTACATTACTAGTTCTATTGTGAATGCGTTTATCAGAAGTAATCACTGAACTGTGATACGTGTCACTATTAAGTGTCAAAAAATCAGACAGAATATAACAAGTTACGAATTAAAGAGTAATTGATCAATAAACACAAAACATGGTTCATAAATACTTCAAAGAGATTCCATTTCTGTACTTACCACATTTGCCGTAGTATTTAATGGTGATGTTGTATTTCGCTTTACAATTGTACAGTCTCAAATGACATTTCGACAGATAATCATTACCATCAGTACCACAAACTGGTATCGATTCGATACTATCTCCGTAATTATTGCACTCCTTTGGACAGATACAGTGCGCTGACATATAGCCCTGTTTATCCTCTTGCAACTCACACTCTTCACCTGGTCCACATCGTAAATCCTCACACGGATTGCGCTTCTCTTCAAAATTTTAATGCTTGCAAGTGATCGCCGTTGTAGTTTTTGGCTGTTTTATTGTTAATTTATGTAAGTATTATTGGTATTTTCCAGAAGAAAATTCTCAATTTGTTCAAATTCAAATTAAATTCAACAAAATTCTCAATTTTTCCATCGAAATTCCAAAAATTATCCAATAAGAATGAATAAATCAATGAAAAATCACCATTTGACCATTTATAACAACTGTATGAACCATCAATCGTATAAAAATTAATGGTCATAATCAAGCAGAAGTAATAATGATGAATAGACATAAGCATGGTCCGTATGAATATTTCAATAGGAATACAAAGATAGAAGGAATTCGGGTGTTAATATTGAATACTTATAAAATCACCAATGATAATAACGAGTGATGATACACTGGTATGACACCAATAAAGGTATTGCTTTGATTGTCAAATTGCAGCGGTTATTTTTGAATGTTCAAACAAATTATATCAGATTGATAGAACATTTTATGAATAAATTAAAGAAGATTCATGATATATCTGAAGTTTTAATGAATTTTTTAGATAACAAGTGGAAGAATGTCATTTGAATGATTGTGCCGAGCGATTTGATATTGAACGAAGAGAGTTATGTGTCTATATATGTGGAGACTAGTGTGAGTAGTGTTGAATCTGAATCGAATATGATACTGATAGCAGCAGCAGCCTTAGGCTTAGGCCATAGTGTATGTCACAAAGTCGCAATGGTATCACTCATTCGATATCCATATATACACACTAAAAGTCATTCTTCTCTATAAACTAAACTCGAAAATATGAGAAGTTTTCATGATGTCTGAGATTAAATCACAGTTCAGAACTCATCTCATAAGCCTTCCATATCCATCATAATAATCCTCTTGTTATATTAGATTAGACTACACAAAGTTGACTATCGCTTAGCCAGCAACAGCGCTTCATAAGTTCATATTCAGCAAGAATTCTTGGAATTTTAGTGGAATCGAACTGAATTTCAAAAACTCGCGATAAATTTCCAAATGTTATCATATTGAATTGCTCGAAACAATGCAAAATCAATGAAATTTTCTAATCCAAAATCGATGAACTTCCGCTTATCTATTTGAAACGATGCAATAGTTGTGTACAAAGTTTTTTAGATATAAAGAGTTCGACTTCTTACATTTTGAATTCAATTACGAATAATTATTAAATAATAATAATAGGAACCAATTGCATAGCAGATATGCGGAGGATTTGGTTAGAATGAATGATAAACTGCGTAGACTGAAGTTTGGTTATAAATGAAACTGCTCGATTTAAGTTATAATTATAATAATGTTAATAATAATAACAATAATAGCAATACATAATAAAAATAGTAATATATAGACATAAGGCTGATGCTCAGAATGAGTTGGTTTGATAATGAAACATTAAGAGTGACAGAAGTGGCAATCCAAAAACGAATAAAATAAATCACTAAATTGTTCGAATATATAAGTGTGTGTGCATTCGAGTGTTCGAATTAATAATAATTTTTCATTTCAGTAATAATTATTACTGGTAATGTTTGTAGTAGCAATCATAATTTCATATCGAATGTTTGCTATTCAGAATTGTTGGAAAATGAAAACTTTCGAATTATCTGAATAAGTTTAATGAAATATTCATAACCACGAATGCATACATGCTCATTCCGGCTGAAACTAGCATACGTTTAATTGATTTATCGAATAAAACTGCTTCTTCATCATTGGAATTGCCATGTTTTTAATTTCTGCTCATATCAACAATTGCTCGTATCAATTGAAAAATTGCTCTCATTATTACTATTATTTACAATGGATATGTACCTGCATTGTCGAAAATGAATATTCTCGTGAATGAATAATGCGTATTCCCCGAAAATAGTCTATTTCAGGTTTCAGTTGAGGGACTCGAGTATCCACAAGCCTTGCGAGGCATCCAGACCAGCTATCTGTCCTCAGGATAATCGAAACTCCGGAATGCACGATGTTTCCGGAGCTCTCTCTCGATTTCACTCCCTACCTTCGGAAATCTTTCAACTTGAATTCGTTCCCGATGCAACCCTGGTTTATACATTCGCATGATTATTAGATCTGAATGTGTCCTTCAGCATAAATTTGTAATTTCAGTCCAGACATTCTTTTTTGCATAACAAATTACATTTCAACAACGCCTTATTCAAAAGCCGTATTCACAATAGATATGAATAATTTTTCTTCGAAAGTTTGCGATAAAAGTGAACGAGAAATAACCTCAACTAAATTATATTTCTAGAAAATAATATTTTCAAGTTGAATTATTTTGAATGGGAAAACTTTTACTTTAAATAGTTGCTGGAAAAAAAGGAATAGGGAATTCATAATGTTGCATGCATAAAATCAGATTATATTCATCCGTACAGTTGTATCCCACACATCATCCATCCCATGAGCATAACGTTTCCATAATTCCAGTAGGAATAATTGATCAACTTTTCCAAAAAAAAAATCCCGAATAAATCATTTTCTTAACGTTTCAATTTTATGTTTCGATAACTTTCATAAACTCTTTCATAGAACTCGTAAAAAATCCTCTCAACTTAATGTTCACTGCATAAAATAACTTATTAATTTATTTCAAAAGGAACTCAATTCAAAATATTAAAAGCAACAAAAGAGAAATTAATGCACATTGCGATTTTTCACATTAAGTTTATATCATGTTCACAGAATTCACCATCCAATAAAATTGCATTGAATATAAACCACAAAGACGCACTCAACTCTACGATAAGAGTCCAAAGTGTCTAATCCCCAAAATGTGAATAACACTAATAAAAAATTATTGTTTTTTCCAACTTCCACTGCAATAGTTCATCCAAAATATTGATTTTCACATTCCGTACTTAAACACATCCACTTCTACACAAACATATCTATACATATTCATATTCTGCATATTTTCAGCTTTGTCAAATAAATTTTAAACTTCCAAAAATGTCGACATATTTGCAAATTTTAAGTGGAGCTTTGCAAAATTTAACAATTCCAAATTTACATCTCAAACAAGCCGACGTAAATTTCCTCATTACAATGAGTTCAAATTTTACTCGCATCACATTTCTTTTTACGACAAAATATTCAATGTAATTATGAATGTTATGTGCTAAGTTATGTTCTTGTTTCGTTCTCTTTATTCTTCAAATGCTAATGTTAATTTCTTGCCTAACATGAAATTTAAGCTCACCAACTAATTTCGTATGCACTCAATCCATCCCTCAAAAGTTTACTATAATATCAAAATTGCTCTACTATCAATTCACATCAACACCAAGTAATGCATAATGCATCAACCGGGTTTCTTATTTCATTTACATATACGGCTAAATAAACAATAAAAAAAGCAATCACTATGTGCAATTTTCAATATGCCAAACGGCAATAATCACTGCCAAATCCGAGCAATCACCCATTTGTTCCGCATTGCAAATGAGCCAAGCACTCAAAAATAATATCCAGCTTCAACAAATCAATCAATAGACACACGCATATATATCCTGGTTAATTTTGGGTTTGTACAAAACGCTAATTTCAGCTTTGCAAAAATTATGGGTATTCTTGCGTAGGTAACCCTTTATTTATCTGAATATGGTCCTGGTGTCTGCGAGAATCATTATTTGCATACGATATTTTCCACTGATAGATCAAGCAATTGCAGTGTGATCAACTGCAACATTCTATCAACAGGCTGGTAAATAAATTCGGTTTGATTGATTCAGATCCCTTCTTAGAATAAACTGTCGAGAGTAACGATGCCCCATTACAAATTTATGGGAGTTTTGGAGTAAAACCTTGATTAATTCGCTCAACCGGTCGATATTTTTGATACCATCTACCTTGAGAACACAATCGAACTTACAACTCATCCATCCGTGTAAAGTTTCAATGATTCCCTTGCAATTTGCAAAATCAAAAAAAAGCAATAATCACTATTAAGTCCAAGCAATACATGTTAACATGTTCATTTATAATTTCCCATCTGTATAATAAATTCACATAAATATAAATGTGCTTTACAGATTACTTCAATTACTTCTTTATTATCTTATCATGTGAGTAATTTTTGCAATTCATAGTCACATCATAGTTCAGAGGTTAACCTCTCCTATTGAACGAAAAGATTAGTGAAGGCAAAGGTGAATGGAGCTGAAAAACAGTGATACGGTTTGTTTATTCATATCAATAAAGTGTAAATATTATTTAGTGTATTGTCATTTATCAATCAAATTTATGCACATATCATAGAATAACTTAATCAGGTATGTTTTTATTCTACAATGATAACCGATTGAGCGATAATGTCAGAGAAGATTAGTTGCTAGACAGGTCATTATTCATATGTGAAAGTATTTATGTGTTTACCTATTGTTTTTAGTATTTATCACTTAATATTAATAACGAGTCACCATCTGCGAATTTGGCTGGCCTTTATCTTCATACCTTTATGTAGGCATATTCACATTTACATAAAGGATCACTGTTTGGTTTTCGTTTGGAATCGGACTGCAATGACCGAAACGACATTTGCAAACAGCATTATTATTATTAGTGTTGGTATTATTAAACACTCATTTTATGGGAACTTATTCGGTATTTTTATCAGATTTGGATATTTACATAGCTAAAGAATGAATGCGGATTAAGATGGATGCATAAAATATTTAGATGTAAACAATGATGATGATTTATTGTGTTTCTCGGTGTTTTGCGATGATTTTAGTTAGTTGAGCTGTTTCATTGAACTGACTCTTTTGTATACACACAAATCAATGAGTAAATGAATAAATATTTGCTGATGAGTTCAATGCGTTGTTGTTGTTGTTTCATGTTGTGCCGTACAAAATGCATTCATGCATAAAAGTGTAATGATGATAATGATCGTGTTCTTGATGTTTGGCTTAGGAACAGTGGATATGTTCGATTACACTATTCGATCAAATCATTTTGATCAAAATCTGTTACTGATCCCGAATTATTCCTGGTTTATAGCTATAGGTTATTTTCAGTGGTTGTTCCGAGTGGACATTGATTGGTCCATTGTTCGTTCAATTGATTGAGATGCACTTTTTGGGCTTATTTCGAGCCCACTTGTCTAGAAATCATTGGGCTGTGCGGGAGAATAGCCGCACACTTATTTGATTGCCAAATTGATGATCCACATTACAATTGCGTATAGATGGATGACTCTGTGCACTCAAATCGTTAACTATTTGAAAGAAAACAAAGATGAGAAAAAATGAAGAATGTAGTGATTTTTGTGATAACAAAGAGTCGTAATGAGTTGTTGTAATGGGGATTGTAAAGTTGTGATAACATCGAAATGACTTGTTGTAATTGCTGATTGAATAAATAATGATGTGTTGGTGGTCAGAGAGGATATTCAAGAGCAATCGATGAAACAATTGATTTGTTTGGTGGTGAGTATCGCTGCATGGGTCAAAATTTGCGAGTCATACGCGCGAATTCTAGAGAAGAGCTATTTTGAGGGTGATATGGTAAGAATTAAGGCGACATGAACAGGAGAGATAAGAATTACTATTAAGAGGTATCGGTAATGAGATTATCAATCACATTGCATTTAATAAACTGATGTAAATGAACAAATAGAAAGTAAGATTATATCAGTAAGATGGATTGATGGATTCAATTGAGTGGCCTAAAAAATAAATATGAAAGTGAACTTACTGCAAACGCCGATGGATTTGACACGGATCTCGTTTTGTCCACGTTTTGTCAGAAGGCATGATCGGACTGACAGATGACATTCACTCGCATACGTGACATTGTCATTGCCACAAACTGTTGGCCCTTTTGATGGACATATTGTCTTGCATTCACATTTGCCACTTTAATTTATTTATTAATATCAATATTTTTTCAGTTAATATCTGAATTCCCAAGTGCCTCAACTCATAACAAACTCACAGTTATGGAAACTCAAGCGGAATTCATGGATATACCTTGTTGGTAGCGTTATAGTTTAGCTGATTATGTTATCCGAGATAAAATTTAATATTAAGTTCTCTTTATGCATATAACATTTATTAAATTGTAATATTGGAAAGGTGTAATTTATATCGAACTAAATTTGATTTATATCAGATAACTGCAAAGAATTCGTCTCAAACGAAAGTGTTTCATATCGATATGTTTTTTCAACATGTGAATATGAAATGACATTTGCTAATGAAAATGAAATACCTGCTCGGAATGCATTTTGACCCATATGCACAGCGTTCTTTCTCACATTTTACTGCAAATGTTAGCGAATTGCATCAAATGATTATGAATTAAACTCAGTAAATATCAATGAAATGACTGCTGATAATTAAGCATTCAAATCTATTTAGTTGATGTTTCTGCGATTAAGTTTTTTTGTTGGGGGGAGGGATGATCCTTGAAAAATTCCTTTAAAAAATTGCATATTCGATTTGTACCATTTAAGATTGTGAGCATATGTTATATGCATAGCAGCAGATTCCAAAAGATATTCCGCATGATAGTGCAGCTGAATTTTACAATTGCAGACTACGATAAGAGTACGGTAGATGAAAGAGTACGGTAAGGTTCAGGTGAATGCATTAAGATAGACTGTATCATGGAATGCAATATTCATGATTGTAAGGCAATGCAAGCGAATTGCCTAGCCAGAAAGCAGTGGAATGATATTTCCAAAAAATAAAAGCGTGAGTGAGATCAGATCAGATCATCTTGTTTGAATTCGTGTCAAAATCATTTCGAAATCATTGCAAGTTTTTTTGAAAATTATTGGTTCCATGGAATTTTAGCAAAAAAAAAACAACCATTTACTCAGTGAAATCATTTTTTGTGAAGTTATCTAAAAAGTGATATTCCAAAGATATTTGGTTTTACTATGGATGGATTGTAACAAAAATAATTTCAGTGGTATTAATAATATTCAATCTGATTCATTATACTAAAATACTAATACGTTGACAACTGCTCGATAGTTATGTAGTACATTCAAGATTGCATACTAATAATAATAAAGAAGTTTTACGCAATTGTAAATCGGTGATTTAAAACAGAATAATAGAGATGGAGTTCAAAGCTAGACAAAAAGCCAGATTTACATTATATCCGTCATCTAAAATATAATCTTAAATCCAAAATAATAGTGATAATCCCAGGTCGGAAATCATTTGTCTGTGAGTCACTGCTGTTATTATAAAATTTATTATTCATTCTTTAAATCGCAAATCCTCAACTTCGATCGTATATCTTGAAATGGCGCTTTTGAATTCAATTCACTTTGACCTTGTGTGCATTATTTGGAGACACTACATGAGAATGGTGATTTGGAATAAGTTACATATATGCAGAATTGTAAATGAAAAAAGAAAAATTATAAATGAGCGAGTGAGCGATTAACAATAAATTTAATCAGGCTCCTAGTGAATAATGATAAGAACGATAACAATGATAAAATGATAAGCACTGATAAGAGTAAACTGCTTACTTTATGATTGGAAATCAGTGTACTTCGTTCATTTGGGGTGGGTGTTTAACCGTTTTCGCATTTATCGTGAAACGCTTTCGCGTTTTCGTGCGCCGCTTCACTGGCCAATTTCCACCCAGATTATTCAACGTGTTCAATAGAGTCATGTAAGTGCCACCAATTTTTGGATCTGAGATCTGTGCGTTGAACGCCATCATCGATACGAACATACAATATGATGCCACCTTAAAATTTCCAAAAATTCATATTAAACACATCACTATTACTAACATCTATTAACAATTACATTAGACACGCAATAATAACAATAACAATAGCAATAGTAATAACAATAATAATAATAATAATAATAACCTGATGAAAGCAATAGGCAATCACCCAAATAGCATATAAAGTGACTGGAAAATCGCCGTCAGGCAATCGGAACGATGGCGTCCACCACAATAATGCGGCAAAAACACCACCCATGAATATCCTGTACGGATAGGCCAATAAGAAAACGTTGAGTGGACGAGGACCAGCCGTGTACTTACCGATCATCCACGGCAGCAACACCTTTAATTGAATTACCAAATCATTAACAACAATTAAAACCATACCAAAACATTCATATCAACTTATAAATAAACAACAATAACAACCTGTAAAGGTGTCAAAAACACCGCCATACTCGACAATTTATCTTTCGGCATACCCATTCCAATCAACTTCAAACTCGTTATTCCATCTGTGGCCGCGAATGCGAACTAAATTTCATGTCATTTCATTATATTCATTCATTTATTCCATACAACATCACATTTTCGCTAATATTTCCGACATTTTTCGCTAGAGGAGTAGGGGAGGTGGGAGGAAATTGTACGTAAAAATCTGCAAAAAATTTGCAACGAAAGGCGGAGCTGGCTCGCATCATTTGCGATTTATACAAGCCATTGCTTGCCTTCATCCAACAATTTAATTTGCCTAGCGACACTCCGCACCAGCCACTCGACTCGCTTCACCCACCGCAATGGACTTTGCATAATCTCACATGCAAGGAAATATTAACGATACGGCATATTCAATATGAAAAAAAAATTCATTGAATCAATCAAAATAAAACAACCACACACCTTTCCCGTTAACAAAACGAATAACATCCAAATCATTGGTTTCAATCGAATAATCCTCCATAACACCACGTACGTGTCAACAATACCCAACTCTAACTCATCCTCACCATCGGATGCTCTTAAAAACATTATTTTTAAAATCATTTTCACCACTATCAATAACAATAATAACAAATCTTTGTATACATTAATGCTAACCATAATAATATCAAACAAATAACATTAAAAAAACTCACGGTGTCAGTGAATGATCAACCTCCTTCTTGAAAAGCAACACCATTGTGGTTGTTACCAGAAAGACCCATCCCCAAAAGAATACGAAACCTGAAATCGCCATGCTCATTTTCATTTAAAATAACTTCTTTCCGCTTCACCATCAGGCAAATCTTAAAAAATTCATCGCAAATAAACCCAAGTCAACACTAAAAAACACCACAATCATTTAGATTTAATCAAATCTAAATTTGTTGAGCGATTCGAACGCCGTCATTCAACCATTATCGTCATCACCACAACTCCCGTCAATCAACCGAAATTGCATTACTCAACAAAATGAATAAATACCACAACACACGTCATGTTCTACTCACTTACCAAAAACAATCAATCAAAAAACTTAATTAAAATATTTTCAAACTCAATTCATCCCACACTCATCACATTAACAATTTCATTGAAATGTGTATGCCGCACACACACCCACAACTAGATCGATTCGAGTGGATGAACACTCAAATGAACAAAAATGGCGATTGCAACCCATAACTCCATAAAGATGACAAACAGCGATGATTGACTTGATTCAGTTTGATTCGGATATATACGAACACGGATGGATGGATGGATATACGAGTATGTATAAAGAAGGATATATAAGGATGGTGTAGCATTGATTCAGCAAAGTGGCGTAGGTAGGAGGTATGAAGTACGGCTGGCTGCATTTCGCTTATAGCTGACATTTTATATTTCGAGCAGAACAGATGGGTTGCTTATTGAGTTTGAATTTGGATATGCTGCTTATTTATTGTTCACTCAAGTGGATAACATATATCCTTCTCTTCATTTATATACATACATATAAGATGACAAACCAGCAGTCTTGAATTATTATTATTATTACTCAATGGACTTTAGTACTATACCTACCACCTCATTTTATATTCACGAATTATACGATTCAGTTGTTGCCGAGAATTATTATTTTGCTCTTGTTCACCATATATTTCATTATATCAAACTATAGTTCATTGATACTCTTCGATTATTCGTTATTTTATGACAAAATTATAAATTATTCATTCATTTTTCATCGCTTCACTTGCATAATTTCATGACTCTTAGTCTTATTATTCACAGTGGCATTGTCACGGTTGGATAACTATATTAATGGCATACGTGGAAATTTTTTACAGGGAGCGCACAAGGTGGGCTTGGAGGTTGGGTGGGCGATTCTGACATTTTAGCCGTTTTAAAGGGGTGCCTCTTCAACCAGTTTTAATGGTAGTACAATGGTATGTCAATCAATCTATGAGCTAAACTTAAATGCACTGGAATAATTACACCTCTGCCCCAGACGTCTATTGAAATTGTTCATTCTTCCGAATGCTTTTCTGAGGCATAGAATGCGGCGATATACAATAGCCATAATAGGAGTAATCATGCATTGAATGCGCTGCGCCGACTAAAGAAAAATATTTCGGACCAAAACGAGAATGTGAATTTATTATGGACTAGTAGCGTAGGAGGGTTAAAAACTCAAAATTTGCACTGAATTAAGCTTTATTTAGCTTAGATTTCCGGCTGAAGTTTAGGGTCAGGCCGATGCTTGGCCTCAGCCCGAGACTCCCCTTACCCCGAGATGGTCCTCTCCATTTAACGACATGCAACATTTTTCAAGCCAATTCCCGTACTTTTCAGGGGACTAACTCGTAGAGATGAGATGTAAAAAGATCACATTAATAATAACAGCAATGAACCAAACAATAGCAAGCAAACTGATAATGAAAATAGTGATGCATAGAACAGGGGTCCCCATAGGAGGAATATTACCCATTTTTGGAAAATCTGGTGGTGTCAGGGGGTAATGGAGTGGGTCGGGAAATTAGTTCTGACGTTATACGTAACAATAGTATCACTGTAGCAGGAGAGAGGGGTAGGGGGTGCAATGACGGTCTGCCAGACTATCGAAGGAGGTGGTAATGGATCACCCCAACTTGGGACCATCGATTTAGAATAAATGAATGACAGACAGATCGAAATTATGCACAGACAGACGAATATGAATATGAAACATGAGGTGAAGGCGGCAGTAAAGTTCGTCAACTCCTGCCAGATGCTTACCTCACTTACTTTATCTTATTTCATTGAAAGGTTGCTTTCACTACCATCTCAACTCACTTCTACAATCATCATCATACCCTTTTTATATACACGTTTCAAATATTATAATTCACTAAAATAATTATTCTTCTACACCATTCACCCCGTATCTTAATCCAAATCGCGGCTTTCCCCATTTCATTACCCACCAAATTCACCGTCACAAATCGCAACCGTTCCAGCAATTCAATATCCTTCTTCACCCAACCAATATTACAGCTGGTAATGGCATTCTAATGCCGAAACATCTTGTGGTGTTGCTGCTTATCATTTGCGCATAATTTCTGTCACAGACGAATATGAATATAAACTATTACCATATGAACAACGGCCACATTCATAACCACCACTTTCTCATTTTTTTATTTACTTATTCCGTTCATTACTATTTATTGCTTTATCATTTTACCTTACTCTGCGTTTTCTTCGCTATTCAAAAATACGCTAATCATAACGATATTCACACAAATAACAACAATATGATAAGATACGAGTAACGATGTGAATAATCAATGATACGTTTCAAATATTAAAACCACTGGAATTGTAACAAATAAATAGTTATGTATGTAGGTAGCTAGGTAGATGATACGTTACTTACATACGTTCATATCTAGATAATAGGTGTATGTATAGGTGAGGACTGATTCATTCATTTATCTCTACTCTCGCCTATGATATGATATCGTGTGATAAGAGAGTGGAAACAGTGAACGAAAACAAAAACGCATTAAAGAGTCAGTCAGCAGCAATCCGAACATTTGAAAAAAAAAACCGAAATAACAAAATATGAATGAAAAGTGATATTTGTTTAGTGCTCTTAACTATATGAATATTGCTCTCTTTATGTTGTTCATACAACGGCCACATTCATAATAACAATATAACAACAACAATAATAATAATCACAACAATAACATTATTTCAAACTAATAAATTCGAAATGCTGATTAATCATTTGCCTATCATCGACAACCGTCTACCATCGCTACTTCTCATCTATTCTTATCTCCTATTCACATTCTCATCGCATAATCACTTCTCTTTCTGTGGCACAACAGTTGCAGCTGGTCAGTGAGTTCATTTAATTTATCACTCACTTCTTTTTTTATCACTTTTCAATCGATAATCATGCTCGTTGATCAATAACCTTAACAGTAACAATATGTGATAATATAATAATTATATGTTGATATTCTCATAAGATACGAAAATCGAGAATCCTTTTAGGAAAATTGAATTTTAATCAAAAGAAAGCTGCCGCCTCATCGCCCACAATAGGAACTGAATCAGAATCAGAGTCTCAATCCGGTGTCAACGACAATGAAAACAAACCACCAAATCAACATATCTACGGAGGTAACTGACCATAAAACTATTTGTAAACTTCACGAATATCATTACATGATCGGTAATAGTTCGAATAGATGACAGTCACCTTTTCATCAACCCATGCTTAACGATATCGATCAGAGATTAACGCTTAACGTTAAATTCACGTTTACAATATCGTTAGATTAACCAAGATATCGATTACATTGGTACACCAATCGGTTTCGAGCAAGATTTTCGCCGCGAGCAGCAATCGAATCCACCCGCCACTTACTTATTACCTTTCCGGTGCCCTACCCGTGAGATATCGCAGAGAATGGCCATATGTTGAGTTTATAATCAAATTAACCAATTAGTTCTTCACCGCACATAATGCGAAGTTGATGTGCTGAGCATTAAACGCAACTAAATTCACAAACCGGGTGGTGTACCAAGTACCAATCAATTTCACTGACGTTACCAAGCTTGAGCCAGGCTTAAATTTGATTTATATCCCTAATTACCTAATCATGTCATCCAATATTGATAATATGACGATGGCAATTGATATTTCAGAAGAGAATTGCAAATCTGAGAAGTTGAAAGAGCTGATATTGGAGACAATCGGATTATTTCCGCACCAATACAGCTATCAAGCGAGATATATGAAAGAACAAGCCGAGAGTCGATTTGGATATTGGTGGAGTGCGGTGATTATCAGCGAGAAAGGCGGCTATGGCATGAGTGCCGTCTACGATCAGTACAGCAACACTACGTCAGTTCATTACTGCTTTTATTCAAATTGCTTACTGCCACAAAAAGAAACTCTCAGCAAAATCCACCACCTTGCACCCTTGTCTTTACTAGATTCATTTTTTCGACTCTCGTATAATTTTCCGACCTGATGATATTTCACTAAATAAGGTCAGCATTTTTCAGCTGCTACCATCAAAAAATCAAAAATAGTATTTTCAGATGTGAGCTCAGGATCTTTGATACGTTCTATTGGTTGGGAAGAACGAGTTAACCTATTGCTTCAACATTTGTTCTTTGCTAAATATGTTCGAAGAAGCGAACAGATGAAAGCGTATGAACCATCAAAAACGAGAGATTGAAAATTGAAAACTATTGGATCATAATGAAAAAACATTCAATCAATCATAACGAGTTTTGTGTATTTCATGCATAGATTATGTCACTTGAGCAGTGCATGTAGATTCTGTGATGAATAAATGTGTGTTTCTCCCCCAAAAAACTACGAATCGTCTGATGACAACTGAATAAATTATATAAAGTACGCGAATCGTATCGAATCAGATTATAAAAATCAAATCATCCATGAACATATACAATGAGTGAGCAATC
Source organism: Anisakis pegreffii (assembly GCA_035041965.1). Classification (NCBI taxonomy): domain Eukaryota; kingdom Metazoa; phylum Nematoda; class Chromadorea; order Rhabditida; family Anisakidae; genus Anisakis; species Anisakis pegreffii. The sequence goes on from JAPYMA010001994.1 coordinate 45,044, forward strand.
CAATAACAAATTCGAATGAAACCAACCAGACAGTGAGACGAGTCCATATGGTTGTGGTGTACTTCTAAAGAATCGATTGGCAAAATCCGGCGAATCAAGTGTTAAATAAACGACATTCCCTAGAAAGAAACCAGCCGTTTGACCGACTGCATTGCAAGTCGATGCATATCCTACGTTCTTCCTGAAATCACATCATCATTTCTATGTTACTTACTTACATAGCATATCTTTTTTTGTTATCACCATCATCTTACCAAGTTATGGAAATCACTTTCTAATCTTGTTGTGCCTCACTTATTGACGGATAAAGATAAACACTGTAAAAGTTAATGAAAAATCGATTCATGCGCAGAGCAGTCAGGGCGTATGCGGAGTGTTGGTTAATGTAATATTTTGGTTGGTGAACGTTGGTTAGTGGAAGTTGATAAACATAAAACGTAACGATTCCGCAAAATCACGCGATGGTTTGGCAAGTGTAACACATTTAATTCGGACTTAAACCTCCGCATTTTTTTGGAATTTTTCTTTGAGGCAAATCAACGTTTCCCTGCATCAATACGGCATAAAAATGAAGATAACACGTGAGCAAATTCAATTTCTGGGCAAATTACCTGGATAACATGGTCAATGCCCACCCATCGACGGCAATATCCTGAGTGGCAGCCAAAAAATTGAGTGGTAGAAATACAAACATCAAAAACAGTACATTTGGTGCTTTACCGGCTGCAAAATGAACATTGAACAACTCCGAATGAATTCGAAATTCATAATGAAAAAAACTGCACATAATGAAAATTCATAGTGAAAGTAGTAATCTGTTGTCGAATAATTGAATAACGAAGATATGATCACCGAGAAACGATTTCAAATGCACAATGAACAAACAGAAACAAATGAAAACATTGTGAATAACCTTGAGATCCGTTCTCGCCCATGATATCGGACACTTTATACGATAAAACCAACATGAATATACCGATCAGGTACTGACACGGCACCATCCACGATTTTCGACGTCCCAATCGCCTCCAATAAACCGAATCCACAATCGGTGCCCATAATAACTTTAAGCTTAAAACAAATTTGAGTTGGTTTACGAAACACTCGAATAGTTGAGGTAAATGTCTGATAATTTGATAATGATGGTTTTAACTTTGATAAAGATGGTAAATGTCAATTTGATAATGGTACCTGAATGGCCAATAAGCAAACGAGAAGACGGCTTGTTGTCCATACGAAGCATTCTTACTTGATAAAACCAATGGGATTGCGGCAATTAAACCTAACGGTATTCCTTGTAATAGGTACAGAAATAACAGCAAACATATCGATTTGAAGTCACCGTGTAGCGACTTTTGAGTTCGTTGAAACCAATTTTGCGTTGAATCGATCGTTAACTAAAACACACTGCTGGCTAGTCGACGATTTTGATGTGGTAAAATGAAATTATTAAAAACTGAAAATGAAGTGACAAAATTAAAAACACAAAGATATCACATCAACATTCCAATTAAATCAGACTGAATTGTCAATAAAAAGACGAGGAAAAAGAAAAGTAAACTTGACAAAGTGAGTCACACAGTGGCATATAGTTGATCGAACAACGAGACCAATAAAAATACGATGAAACAACACCAATTAACAGTCATCAATAACAAAAACACATGTGATAACATTTACAAATGTGATCAACAAAACAAAAAGCAAATCGCTACCTTGTCCGGATGAATCAGTCCCTCACGTTCAAAATCATCACCGAACCTGTCCTCAGAAATACTCGATCTTCGCGAGCTCAAAGTCCTCGTTCTTGGTCTAAACAACAGCGGAAACTGAGGACCCATTGAACCCGAACCCAAAACTGGCTCATCAGCCAGCACATCATCAGTAGTCTGAGGTCCATCCTCCTCATCAATCACATACCCATTGGTCAGGTCTTGTCTTCGCCTTCTACGTATCTCATCAGCCATTTCGCTTTCGATTTGCACAAAAAATGGTCTACTCCACTTATTCCTTACTCTGTCTCCAATAACCATTAGTATAGTTCGGCCTGCATTGGTGGCCGAATTAAATATCGAGCGGAACGTCGAATACAGCTTATAACGTTCGATGATTTACAAGCACAAATCCGGCCGGGACATTACAATTACAATTATAATACAATTGTCAAACTCCAATTGAATGATGCATGACGTCGGCTTAACACTATCCACAGGCACACTATGCGAACTAATGCAAAATAGTTGGTAGCAGGCCAAATTGCGATTACTGTAACTCGTATTAGCTATAAATTCTTAATGACCGAATAATTTCTCGAGCACATCAAGAATGTACATAAAAATTTGCACATTGATCTGGATATTGAAATGTCTTCAATAAGCTGATTTGTCCAATTCAATGCCATATGGATTCCAATGCCTGAGAGCGCTTAATTGCAATTGAAAGCAACAGATCTAATCATTCATTTAATCAGCAATTAGAACTCATTACGAGTTTCTGTGCCTCTTCGTTATCACCAATGTCAAATTCTTTTTTCCTGGCAACATTTTTCCAAGTGGCTAACGATAATAGTGTTGGGGATCATCTGTCTTCATGAAATCCTCACTTCAATGATTGGGTTGGCGAGTACTAAGGTGTCGAGCTACTCTTCCATATTGCTCCTGTTTTCTGGGGATGGGAATCGAAGTGAATTTGAAAATACTCTCTGATTGATCAACTGAACATGCACCCAATGCTTCAAACACCGAAAGTAGAAGGGGAGTAATCTCGCTTCAAAACAAATCCCATATATCATTTTTGGAACATGCATAAATCGCTCACGTTGCTATTATCTGCCAGTTTTCTTTGATTCCAGATAGGTTGGTTCGAATGAGTACGAACAGATGATGTCTCACACCAATTCGCCAAACTCAGAACTATCAGCTGCTTACTAGAACTCATAAATTTACTAGCTTATCGAGGGCAATGCACAATGAAAGTAGATTGGGATACTGTAATATCATTGAGTGAACAATTAGGCAAACCTCATTGTCACGTTGGGCTGAGCTCAAGCCCAAGCATGACTCCCAATCTAAGTTGGTTGTGAGCATGAGCCTAAGGCAAAGTCTGACCCTGACTTTGTCAAGAGGGACTAAATCGCACTCGGATGACTTCTTAACAGGTTTCGATGCGCTCTATTGCCTCATTTTTTGGTACAAGACTGAACAGTCATGTTATAAGTCGTCACTGATGAATCTTTTTAAATGATCTACTCATAAATTGTAAGCTATTAATAAGACATGAATGAATTGAAGTTATCTCAACGAAACAAGATTAGACTGAAATTATTATCGAATCATTTCATAGACAACAACAGCAGCAAGATGTACTCATAATTGCGCGAAATTAAATGTGACAAGTTTAAACCGGAGCGAAGTTATTGAAACAAAAGCAGCAGTAGCAGTAATTTTGTGAGGATGTCGAAAAGGAATGTGTGATTATGTCATCTGAAGTTGAGATGTAATGGCGTCATTGTTTCATTTGTTGCTAAGGAATCCCATGCCATTATCAGTACACTGATAGGCGAGTGAACAGTCAAAGTCATTCACAACAAATTTTTCGTTCAATTAATTTTATTACAACAAAACGACGTCTTTGTCTCTCTCACTTGCTTTGACTATCACGATGAAGGTTTTCGATAAAGATAGTGAATGAATTCAATTGAATTGATCGAAAACGGTCGCCTATCCAACCGTATTAAATCAATCGCCATCCTAATTGATCCGTCTACGGATCTATCTGATGGTGAGAAATAGCGATGTCCGTGTTCCAGTCAAACCTTTTTCTGTTCTACTCTACCAGAATATCGAACAGTACGTCAAAAGTTTTGAACAAACGCATAACCAATCAAACACTTCAGTATGTAGTCACATTTGAACAATACAAAATCACTGTCAAATAATTGAAGCAGACAAATGAGAAGTGCCCAGACTGGAAAAAAAGAGAGTAGACAGATACAGCGAACAGTAATGATAGTACAATTGATGAGAATCGCAAACAAAAATATTCAACAAAAAAAATTGGCGAAAGAATTACCGTTCCAGGACATGTTTCAGCCGGGTGAACGGTGCACTGATCGTGAATCGGTATGAATGCGTCTCTATCGTTTGGCATATTTATGAGCGAATACGAAATAATCAGTGAACAGAATCACTTTAATGATGTGTCGTCAATGCAAAATCACTGATTGGATTTGAACCGAATGCAATATTAGACGGATGCAATGACTAATGCAGTGATTAATTATCCAGAATACCATGCAATAATGACAAGAATGCTTTTCAGAAGTGAATTTCTATTGGGAAGTCAGCTTTTGATGCTTATCAGATTACGTCAAACTGCTACACATTACAAGGTTCAAGGATTAGTTCGACACTTCTATTATCAGTGGGGTGATAAGCTCTCTTCAGTATGCTGTAGTCAATACCAAAGTATTCGTGTGAATAATAGCAATATTAAGAATAACAGTAATTAATATATCAATGATAATAATTAGAGAAATACAATTAGAACAATACGATAGGATAGTTGAAAAAAAGGTTCAGATAATAGTGATGATGTAATGATGATTAATAATAAGAATAATAATGAGTGATTAACAGTAATTGATAATAAACAAAATAAAAAGATCAGTCGATTCAAAAAATATTGATTGAGTAGGACGACTTTAAAGTGAATACAAACACAATGGTGGATAGGTGAAACGGTGATGGATGTGGTGAATTTGCGTGAGTGCTTCAAATTCAATATTTAATCTGTCAATTATATTTATTTATATTATTTATTATACAAATGTCACTAATAATAACTTTCAAACAACTGAATAATTATTTTGACTGATATAATTTTGTTGAATCGGCAATAGTGAACTGTAATAGTGATGCATGTGACTGATCGCATAATGTTGACATTATGTCATCAGAATTAAATTCTTAATTGAATACTGCAATCCTTTGAAGCAATCCGGTTTTTTGACTCGTCTCTCTGTGTTTTCCAGGTGTTTTTTGCTGTTTATTTTCGATTGATAATTGATAGCAATTGAATACACAATTTCTTCTTTATATATTATTTATGGGAATGTGAATATACGATATTCAAACTGAAATAAGTTCAGAAAAGGATGATGGAATGATGCGTGTTGGAAATCGGGAAGAGAATTCCAATCAGCAGTGAATAACACACAGTGATAATAGACTGTTAATATGCTGATAGCGTATCACTTAATGCATAAACACACTAGACAATAACAGATATTCAGTTTCGATGAGCAATATTAATGTGATAATGACACTCATAATGAACAAATATATACTCATAACTATGAAAATGATCGTTGATTCTTGTGATACGTTATGATATGGCATGATCTGATAAAATGAATTCATGTGAATGATATGATAAGACCAACTACTGATAAACACGCAGGAAATAACGAAAAAATTAGCGATACAGTGATAGATGAATAATATTTTTACGGCAATATTATTTTAAAAACAATATTAATCAGAAGGCAACAACAAGATCTTGGTTTCGCATGGTATTTACGACTACTGATAACGTACACAAATCGTAAATTATTCGCAATACTTACATTACACAAGACTTTTGGTGATACGTGAACTGACTGTGAATGAATACTGTATGACTGGGCAATATGTTACTTGAACACTTCAGAAAAAATAGCTTATAATAGCAAATGACAGCGAATGATGAAAATGATAAATGTGCTAACCTTATCAATGATAGCCGTTGTACCGAATTTGCGATGGACATTATTATTGTTATGATTATTGTTATTATTGTGATGATTATTATTATCACTGTTGATAATTTTATCATTCTTTTGAGTGCTCATTTTTCGATTAATTCCCAATTCAGCATCATTCAAATGAAATTTTTCCATATTCTCATTTAGTTTATTCTCCACAATAATCGCTCTGTCACTTGATGGCATTGGAGCGACATTTGCCATTTTTATTTGTTTTTTCGTTTATTATTTATATTATTATTTATGATATTATTATTTATTGTTATTATTATTATTATTAATAACCTGTAATGAAGATTAATTATGTTCAATGGAAATTAAGAGAACACGAACGAATGAATACGCCATCGAGAAGTACACAAATGGTGATCGTACAAGAAACTTGCTAAAGTTTCCGCATACCGCTAGAATTTTCTCATATAAAACGAATGAGAAATATAAATTGATAATAATAATCACAGCAATAATACTAAAAACATTAACAATAATAATAACAAAGACATTAATAAGTAGAAAAAATAGTAACTATCAATGATTTATACCAATGAGAGCGCGTATCCTTGAGAATTCATCAAATAATGGTCTCGAACGTTTCTGGTACGGTTAGTAGTTAATTAATTGAAGATGGAAAATATTTCACTGATTGCACACTGCTATTTCTCACAGGACAGGAGATCCCCTTGAAGGCGATGGGGGACGATATGAAGACCGAGGGATGGGGATAACATGATAATACAAAAGAGGATATTGAGATTTAGTCCGGCAAATCATTAACAATTGATTTTCTAAGATAATTCTTCATAACACTCCCTCCAGTTATATTTTTAAAATGTTGCATCGATCACATCGAATTGAATCCTCTGATTGAATCAATGCATTGTTAGCAGCAAATCGCCTGATCAATGCACCAAATTCCTCTGGTGCATTGACCAGGCGATTTACTGCTAACAATGCATTGATATTATTTTGGTGTTAAGGCATTGATACCAGACGATATTCTTTTGGTTTGGTGTTATGAAGTTATGAATTGTCAAGGGAGGTAAGGGGGAGGCTCAACAAGGCTCAACAAATGACGATCCTCCATATGATCGAAAACGTCTGTCTGTTTTAGCAGACTGTCTGATTTTCCGATCCAATAATGATCATTTTTATGTAAAACGATTGAAATCCATTCTCACAAAGCAGAAAAAGGGTTATTTTCGAAAAGAAAAATCGCTATCTGTCTGCATTCCTTTAATTCACGTTCACCATTCCAACCACTAAATTCACACCAAACCAATCCAAATAAGTACCACAGGTCGAACAGATATAAGCCTTAACTAAACCCATTTCGATAAAAGATATAAGCTCGAGAGAATGATAACATGATAGAACACAAGTTAACACGTTTGCTGATAACAACACATTCATAAAGGGTCAAATAAAGTTGGAAGTGAAACAGGAACGAATGTTATGCATTGTCAACAAAATGTTTGGTGGAATAGACGAATTCAAGACGATAAATCAAACAATAAATGAATAACTCATTAAAGAAACTGACTCAAATATAAACCGAATTTCCAGTATGCGGAACACCCTTTCGATGCACTTTTTTGTCATTTTTGTACATTTCTGCAGTCAGTTGCTATTTTAATTCATACATTTTCATGCCACAAATTCTTTGTTGTTATTGTTACTGTTGTGAAGATTCTTTGAATTGTTCACTCAATAACCATCAACATTTTTATTGCGATTCAGATATTATTTCTATTGCTATTTAAAGTATGGAAAATTTCTTCGGTTTTGTTTATAATTACAGAATGAATCATAACTTCAGCCAGAATAATTTTTGTGATGCGCAAAAAAATGACGAAGGAAGAGACCAGAAATGAGAAGAAGTGCAAATGTCAGAGTGGAATTTGAACGAAAAAAATTTGGGATAGAAAAACTGAAATAATAAAATTAAGAAATTCCTTTTTCAGACATAACGATGATGTGAATTTTATGATGACGAGCAGAAAATTTAAGACAGAAAAAACAGAATCCAATCGAAAAGAACGCACTGAAATGAATGGCATTCACTCGAATTACCAAAATTTTAATTAGATTTGAGATGATCACAAATGCTTGACACACAAATGTTAATAATCTAATTACACCTCCAAATTTGCACGAAAATATTCCTTCAAACTATCCATTTGGAAAACACATTTTCAAATTGCGCTAAAATATATTTCGCCATTAAATATTAGTCATAACAATTTAACAATTCTCTAGTATTAGTCAGCTAACTTCCGAAAAAATGTTAGTTCATTCAGAATCGTGATAATGGCCTTTTATTGCGTCAATCCTATTATATGATATCAGCGAGTCCATGAAATGAATTTAAACGGAAATCATTTACATTCGTCAGTTCTCTAAGAAGCAAGAAGATAATTTTTTCAATTGATCATCACGCATCTGCTGAATCGTAAAATTAGCCAAAGTCATGATTCAAATTTGCATCATAATGAGTACAGCGCAGCAGGAGCAGATGATACAATAGAACAGTGAGATCATCTTAGAGACTGTATCACATTTTATATGATTGATTGTGAACGCTTTCGGTGCTTTCAATTGTGAATCGTCTAAAGAAAAGCGATTGTCAGTCGGTTGTTTATCACAAACTTTTGATGAGTTTTTGTGCGGCTCAGCAAACCCGACAAATTCGTTGAATTCAAAATTCAGGTCATAAGTTTGGAATTCGCTGACTAAAAAGTTGATTAAGATTGACGTTCAAACGATTGAATAATCATGTGTCAGTTATTCAGTGAACAAGTGACAGCAGTTCCCACATCATACAAAAATGCGTAATATTTATAACTATTTGATTGTTAGAGTTGAAGATAGAAAAAAAAAGAAATTCCATAGATGGAAAATGGAATTCCACAATTGAGATTCGTTGTAAGCAAGAAGAATGAGCGTCAAAATTGAAATCGCTAAGATCACAGACTGTCATTTGGATTCGGGAGCCTTGCGCTTTGATCATGCTGTGGATGGAGCAATACTCCGTGAGCAATCGGAAGGCTAGAGAAGTCGGTCTTTTTGAGAGGATACGATCGGATCCCGAATCGGAAACACAGTACCAGTTTATCGAAGCATCAAGAGAGAAGTTTTGGTGGCTAAGTGCGGGCAATTGCTTATTGTAGGATGCATGCATGCATCTCTCCGTGCGATTTCGTTTTATAGGCCCGAGTTTTAAAAGTCTGTTCGAAGTAATTCGCGGCACTCATTTCGAGGAAAGCGTTAACATGAGCGCAGAGATAGCCCCAGCCGGAATCTGAGTAAGACACAACCTAGACCTTGAGTGAGCCCCAGCCGAAGTCCGACGTAAGACTCAACTCAGAGTCGGAATAATCCTCAGTCGAAGTCCGCGATAGGCCTCAGCCCAGAGCCAGAGTAAACCCCAACCGAAGTCTGGGATAAGCCTCAATCTACGCCCGGAGTGAGCTCCAGCCGAAGCGCAAGGTAGTCCTCAACGCCCGTCCCGTAAAAACACCATTAAATCAAATGGCTGACTACCTCGGACATTTTTCAAAAACACCGCCAGATGAGTCAGCAGTTCGTCTCAAAGTGTTTACAACAAACTAATTATAATAACAGATCAACAACAATTTTGAATTTCATCAATAAATTTTTATGAAATTTGATAGACGACGAATTTAACGAATAGATAAATATTGTTGAGTGCTGAATTAAGCGCAGAAATGATCACATGCAATACAATATCAACTATTAATTATCAACAATTAAACTTTATTTCCTACGAACAATGCTATAATAATGTCTGAGCATTGAACCGGATTTTAGACTTTTTCTGTTTTTATACGTCGTTTATTAGTCTCGTCGGGTTCCTCTTTTTCCCAATCGTTTCTACCACTTCATTGAACTTATTAAAAACTTATTCATTTCTAGACTAACCATAATTTGTAGACGATACTATCAAATAACAAATCAGTCCTGAATATTTCTAACAAAAAATTTTTGCTATTTCGACCACCAATGAAAAACTTGTGAATTGAATATCCTTCAGAGATTGAATTTAGATAAGAATTATCACACGATGAGATTAACCAGCAATTAGGTATGCACACAATCGATTATTTCAATAAATAAACAAATAAATAATCATATTATTGAATAATATTATAATTATTATATGAGAAATATAAATATAATAATATTGAAATAATTAAAATATGAGATATATTTATGAGATATATTTATTGTTATTGAAATATAATTTTATAAATGATGATAGTTATTATTCAATATAATTATTATGTATTTTATGAGTAATGAAAATAAAAAATAACGATGATAGTAGTGATAAAAATGATAATCAGAAATGAGACGGCAAATGCCCAAAATGAATGTATACAGGTTATGAAGTGACGGTAATCGAATAGCTATAATATCAGAAGCGATTCACTTTCATTAGTAAACTTTCTCTAGTGATAATGATAATAATGATAATGATATGATCGTCATCAAATAATTCAATTCCCCAACAAACAATATTAGTTCATTCGAACACAACACGACAGAACCAGTCTTGCCGTCATGACGGTGTCTCGTTCGCCCAGTATCTCTGTTCCACACCCCAATTCACTAGTTCAATCAAATCAATTAATTGCAATTAATTCAAAAATCAATCAGTTATTATTCCATAAACATCTTCAAATTCTTTCGAATAATTATTCCTTATCATTCTCTGAATCGTTGTTGCTTTATTTAACTAATGTAATTATTTGATTTCTGCTCATAATGCTCCCACTTAATTCTCTTCAATCAATTATTGGATGTGTTCATTTTTGGATTGATTTCGATTCATTAAAATAGTGATAAAATCTTTAAACTGACTCCACTGATATGATTCCATAATGTTACTGCTATTACAACTAAACTTTTGAAATTGATTTGTTCTGATTGAACAATCATCTTAATCGGATAGCTTCATTCAACAACAGCAGGAAGAACAGTAAGCAATGATCCCGGCAAGTTCATTGGGTTTCATTGGGTCCGTGCGATTCCACGGAGGAAATCGCTCTTCGGATCACTAACAAAAGTGATAAAACACTCACAAGAATTCAGCTGAGACGCACAGTTTCACTGCAAACAATCCACACACGAATGACTATTACTTCTGCAGAAATTCATCGTTAACTTCAGATAACTCTCGAAATTGCCTTTTAACAATCCAAAAAACCAATGAAATTTTTATGACACCTCATTACGATATCATCATTCCAGATGAGCAATACGATACAATGCTGTTGTAAATTCCGCCAAAAAAATTAATTTGGCAATTACCAAAAAAGGTACACCCTAAATAATAGTGAATCACTGTAAAAAATTATCATCATTATTTCTTATTCACTGATGATATATTCGCGAGAAAAATTACCCAATTCATTGACAATGACTTAACCCGAACCGTTCACTAGTCTACTTTCGGTCCAATTGAGTAAGATGGCGGCGTGCATGCTGCTCGTTCAAGATAATTCTGCTCAGAAGACTAGCAATTTAGGGTTAGGTTTAAACTCGTTTGATAGACCTTTATCAATCATATGAACACTTTGCTGGATTACTTTACTGAACCTCATCAGTGGTTTAAGAAAGAAGTTGAGCTGAGTTGCGGCTGATTCATCCCATTAATACAGTAATATTTGTACTACTGGGTTAATTAGTGTCATATGATACTATCAACTGACGAACCAAAAATATGAATCGATACTTCTTTCAACTGAATTTCATGTTGGCAATATCATGAGACGTTACTGTTTATGACAACATCAATTACACGGACAATCGTATGATGAAGAGACAATTTGATAAAAATCGGGGAGCAATTGATAAATATGAAGCAAAGAATATTGGAAAGGCAAAGAAAAGATGGAAATAATTTCTTGAAAGAAATTAGCGATTCTTTGAAAGAAATGAAAAACTAGCGAATTTCTATAGAAATTATAATGAGACTGTAGAAATTAGACAATTGCAGTGAACAAATTCGATGATAAATAGTAACATTAGATACGTATACATAAACATTAAGATGGTTATGTAAAGAAGAGAGATGTAAAAACAATTACATTTTTTTTGATATTCAACATGAAAATTATTATTATTGTTTAATGATTGAGAAATTATTGTGGCAATTATTATTGTGGCTTGTTTAGAAGTAGAAATTAATGATGTGTACGATTGAAAAACAAAAAACCTTGTGGAATTTTAATTTCAGTGAATAAATTCAGTAAATTTTGGACAATTGCTATTCAATGGTCGTCAAGCACTACACTGATCACCATTTTTCTGGAGCAAACATTTGTCATACTGTAGCGCTACTACAGTATAGGTGTTTCAATGTGGTCCGTACTGTACAAGGCAAATGCGGACAGTCATAAAGACTTAGCGACGGGTTCGTTGGACAGCAGTTGCGTTCAATTCTCTCTGTAAACTTTATATCATTCCAGCATCGTCATCATATTAATCAAATTTGAGTCACATGATTACAATTACGATGTTTTTAAGATGAAGTTTAATTTCAGTGGCATTTCTACAGCTGAGAGAAATTGTACAACTGGTTTATATTATTGTCGAGAAGAATTTTCCAAAAAAATTGTGGAATCTTAGTTTTAATGAAATTACTGGAAATGGGGAAAAACAGTGAAGAAAACCCTATGGCAAACGACCGTACGTTGAAGCAAAATTTAGAAATAAAAACGACACAATCACGATCACACAGGATTTACGCCGCTATGTTTGTAGCAATGATAGGGCGAATACAATTTATTTCAAGCTAAGCACACACCTCAGTGAATTCAGGTATATCCTCTTGAAATTAATCCGTCAAAAAAGTCGTCAATAGACCTGAAACTGAGAGAAGCTTGTCGATACTGCAATCTTGCCGAATGTAAACATTTAAAACCATCTGTAAAATCGACTTTCGATTCTTAGAATTAATAAATTTTTGTATAATCTGGTACAGTATAAGAAAACGGTACTGGTATTTGAAGACAGCTAAATAGTTAATCAAATATTCAACATTTAGAATGAACAGGACTCAGTTGCGATTATTTCGTGAACAGCGGATATTGAAAAGTGGACATTGAGGATAGGCGACTTTATTTAGTACAGACTGCATTCGAACTAGTTGTTAGACTCTTTGTTTGAGTAAATATGAATTCATTGGTGTTCGTTTGCAAATCTTATTTAGTTTCGATTGAAAGTAAGTTGTTTGGATGGATTATGAAAGTGCGTGAAGTTCTGAACGATATTGATACGATGTAAGCAATAGCATTTGCGAGCGATTTCTTCGAGTAGTGACTCGATTTGAGGGCAATTTTTTCAGATATGTTAGAATTTGTCCGTGAGCGATTCAGCAATTCGAGCTTTACCACTGAGCGAGGGCGATTCAAACGTGGCCTGATGTTCCAGACTTGGCCTGATGCTAGTATCTTGAGGCTATAGTACGCATGACAGAAATATCAGTTGAATTCATACTTGTACATAAAAATGAATGCGCACAAAATCAAATAAAAGTTATAGGAATAATCATGAAACACAATCTGTGGAACGATTCTATTCGGTTCAACGTTACAAATTTCACTTCTGATTGATACTTTATTAACATAACTGAATAAATAGACAAAGTATAATGATAACATGTATCATCATGAAACGACGATACACTCGAATATCCCTATCGCATAAGCAGCACCTCAGTCACAACCTCATCAACCTCGTTACCACAATTACCATTTAGAACAAGCCCCACTCACAACTGCATCCAAAAAACAATCACAACAAAATGATTCGTTTTATATTCTTTGAATGTATCGCACATGTTGAACAGTTTATATCGATAAATCATAACACAGCATTTTAATGCACAATTGGAATATATTTAATCTACTGATCGACACTAAACCAAAGTTTGATGTGTTCTTAGATTGAAATACAGATACATATCATTACGGCGATTGCATGAGCTGAAAATGGGTATGATCTGAGTAGTGAACGCTGACTTTGGGATACACGGATCTAATAGATACATATATCCGCTTGTAAATCCTATAATGAGGTATCTTTTCACCGAAAATCCAGCTGAAGTTAACTGAAATTTTCAATATGCTGGATAAAGATGAACAATTGCTGAAAGAAGTGGAATACAAGCGAATCACTGGAACAATCTTAAAAATAAATTTGATAGAGCGTGCGATTCAAAATGGATGGATGGGCAATGGGCGAAAGGGTGTAACGATCAAATCACAAAAAAATGAAACAACGACAAATCTCGAAAGTGCAAATAACAACAATTGACAAATTGCATTAATGTGATTCATTGGAAAACGGATATCGCCGGTCTTTGCAAAGAATTCAGATTCTTAATAGAACAGGATTTTAATGAATTCGTTCTGAAAACTTCTTCGTTTGGATATGAAGATTAGTCTCGACCCATCAATCGGCCACATAAAACAATCATCTCAATTGCAAATGATACGCGAATCAAATACGACCACATAATCAAATGAATGCATAAAATAATCGAACAACGTTAAACAAATCAACCAAAAAATAAACAATAAGTACAAATCTATTATTAATGTACAATCGAGAATGTATGTCAAGGAACTTTATACAGTGCGAAACGAAGTCACTTAATTCAATGATACAATGCACGAAATGAATGCGTTTACAAAAATGCTCTGTGTTTTTCATTTCTTATTGTTTTTTTATCATCATTATTTTTCATTATTATCAACATTATTTTAACATTATATTATCATTATTATTGTTATTATTCTATTATTATTATTTTATCATTATTGTTTTTCTATGAATCACATTTATGACTACGATTCAAGCTTTAAAATCAACAACATATCTCTTATTCTCATCAGAATATTGACAAATTATGGAAATAAAGGATCAACAAACTGAATTAAACTATAAACAATTATTCGAACGATATCGCCAAACAGCAATATTTATTATATTTTCAAATCGCTCTATACACTCAGTAAAAACCCCTCCATCACGGATTCATAATCTTTATTAATTGATATTCTATCATTAACTGATACGAGTGATTACTTCGAATAATCGCCTTCCGTTGACGATACTCTGACCATTTGAGCGTGCTCAGATGAATCTGAATTTATTTCTCTCTGATAGAATTTCACTGATTTAAAAACTGAACCCTTTCAGTTCAGTGCAAAAAATGAAGAAAAATTTCTGTGAAATGAAAATCTGAAGTTTCCACCAACGAAACCAAAAAAGTGAGATCAAATTAACCTTGTTGATTATCAATCGTCAAAATTTGCTCGCAACCATTCTCGAAATAAATTTCATCATTAAGCGGCGAGTGTTCATGGAACGCTTCTGGTTTCGTCATCGAATTGTCGTCTCTCAACAAACAACGCCCTTCCGTGTAACGGAACGATGCTGACTGTAAATTTTTATTTGCACATATAAAAATGATTGTCCTTTTGAAATTTTTTTCGCTTGAAAATAATGGAATGAAAACATCACAAAAAATTGAACCTTGCAATAGAAATTCGGTGACAGAACACACAGTTCGATGCACGCTTTTAGACCTTCGTAACCGGTTGGCATGCCGTCGAATTGCTCTCGAGGTTTCACATCGAGTGTATAGTCGGGGAATGATGTAAACTCAGAACATCCATTGAACGCTTGTAAATCTACTGAAATATTTCTTATCTTTAATTATTTATCGGAAAGAAGTTATTTTTAACAATTCACGTCCCTTCACACACTGCTTCTAGTCTCCTTACGGTATTACCAAGATATCAACTGAATGTTCAGTGATAAAGGTTCAGGGTAGTGACCAATTGAATATGACCATAACAGTATGAGTATTATACATCACGATATAACAATAACAATATAAGAGTATAATAGCGATTATGTGATAGTAATAACATTATATAATTATAATGACCTAATTGCATTACATAATAATAACCATGACAAATAAAAGATGAAACAAATAAAAGGACAAATGAAACAAACCTGGATAACAGAATTTAAGTAAAGTTCTTGTATTGAAGTTATTCGTTGAAGATGGTTTGATGCGTAGAGCTAGGATCGATTGGATATTATTCGTATAAGCAATGCATTCATGTTCCATTTCGTGATAGGTGACTGCTGGACACTCTCGACCAGCATTCTGAATTTGAACATTCAATTGAATACTTCGATCATTCGATATCCTCACAGATCAATGAGCAATCAAACGTGTAACGAACCGTGATAGTGTTGCATTTTTGTTTGCAGGCATGTGCCGAATGTGCATAGGAAAGCTTTTGGGCACTCATCGAATTGAATATGGCGTTTTCGATTGATATCCATACATCCACATCATTCTTGCCACACGCTTCAATCATTTATTTATTTGTTTAAGTTATATATCACAATAATTTGGGATAAAATTTACTAAATGAGATGTTTCAAGAATATAAGATGGTGTGATTAAAATGCCTTTGTTTAAACCATGACTGTTTTTGATGAGTTTGTAAGTACAGCGCTCATGTTCTACCAGATGATTAGTTCATTTTATGTAATTTACAAATGACGAATAAGTTTCATGTTCATGTTCTACGAATAGGTAAGGATCTTTAAAATTCGTTATCAGCAAACAAAATGAGTAGGGAAGGAGGTGGAAATGGTGCAGATTCATATAACTTATTTGATACTTAATCAAGCTCTACTCTCACTGATTATCAATGATTGCAAGTATCTTTGAAAATGATCAAAATGACTCTCCAATTGATTTATGATAACGCTCGGTGATATTACAAATTAAGTTGCTAAAATGCTCATAACTGAAGTATCTTGTTGTGATCAGTGGAATCCCATGATTATATGCATATGTGAACCATCCTATGATCCTCTTAACAAATTACTTTCAGCTACCGTTTAACCCAACAAAAGCGGTCATTCATTCATTCAACCACCCACCTGATCTTTCGACCGATAACGCTAGATCACGACTATATTGTCACAGATTTTCGAACTTTTTTGGTGTTTAATGACTTAAGTAAACCTGTGGATTACTAGGTGTAGTTTTTCAGACTTCACGCTAGCTGACTGGTCCATAAGCAGACTTTCAGGCTAATATATGGGTTCATTGTCACCGAGGTGATGGGTGCCTTCGAAAACGTTTTCATTACAACAATCTTAACAAATTGCTCAACTTCAGCAATAAGCATTAGTAAAGCAATTATAATAGTACTAATAAATACCAGCAGATGGAATGTTATCGTTGTTAACGTTTTCATCTACGTGTTTGGTTAGTTTCATGGAAACGACCTGCATTGACGGCAGTGGTATCGATAAATCATCCAGACTTGATTCTATTTTTGGCTCATCGCTTTCATACGATTTGCCTTTGCTCTGTAATTATTTATTCAAGTTACTCATTATTGATTATTACTATCATGAAAACAATTATATTTCTACTGATTGTGAGCAAATAAACCGTTCAGATCGTTCATACGAATTACTATCAAAAATTTTGCAAGGTAATTTCTGAGCAATTAATCACATTGTTAGAATTATATGCCTGTAACAAATCAGCGAAATAATTGAGCAAAATATGTATCTGTTAAGAATACGACTGCCTAATGAGTTTGTTAAATGTTAGTACCTCGTCTTGTTCCATCTGGGAATGGTAATTATGAGTTGCGAGATCGGGTTTCGATTCAAACGACCTGATATATTCTCCGTTCTCATTCAGCAACATGATCTCGGGTGCATTTTCATTATTGTTGTTATTATTCTGATCATCGTTTCTATTGTTATAGTAATTATAATTATTGTCGTTATCGTTATCATCAGAAAAGAATGACTCGACTCTCTTTGCACTGTCTTCACTTTCCTTCGGAACGCTCCATTTTTCGGAGCCAACTTTTGAGTCGGGCTGAAAATTTTCATACTTCAATTAAAATCGGTGGTTGCCACTGAAAGAAATTCCCATCTGCGGGAATTCGACAATATTTGGAAGAAATTTGTGGAAAGCACTTAATATTAATTGAATTTTTTGCATAATTCTTCCATAGTCATCTGATAACGTTTTTAAACTGAACGTTTGATCACAAGGGGTTAGATTTTATTCACTGATTAAGAAATTGAAGACATCATCTATTAAATCGACGAATTCCTCAATATCTTAATCAGCAAATCAAAGAATTTCCTATGCTCAGTTCCAGATCAACTCTCCACTTCTCTTTTGATTTTTTACTCACTATCAGTGCAGTGATCTGAGTATCAGAAAAAAAGCGAAGGAATTGTGATTGGTCTATTCTGGATTAAAGTTAAGGAGGACTAGCGATTTGTCTTATGTTAGGACCAAAGGGTGTCACGCAATGCATGAGCGTGAAAATCGCTGGTACAGATAGCTGATTGATTTTGATAGTATCGAATTTTGATACAAATTGAAACCATAATAGCAATGATAATAGCTATATTAATAGAAACAAACCGGATTATGAGTTGTTTTGCTGGGTGATCGACGAACATTATTATCAACAGTAAATGAGTTCTTGATGGCTTTCGATGAATAAATCTTGGCTGGTTTATGCACTTCCATTGGAGGCAGCATTGCTGCACCAAGAATTGAGCTTATCTTATCGTAATCGCTGCTATCCGTAACAACATTCTTATCACTGTCATCATCGTTCTTATCAGCATCGAACCTATTCACCTTTTGTTTAGTAGCTGATAATTTCATATTGAATTTGCCCACTTTCTGCTCATTTGAATGAGAACTCGAATCAGATAATCCGATCTGTTCACGATTAGAGTCTAGATCCGATGTGTCTTCATTGGAATGTGAAGATGAATGGGCGTTTCGCGTTGAATCTGGGATATTCGCCTGAAATTCATGTACATGTCTATTGTATATAAACGCAAAATCATTATCGGTATTGATATCGAATTGATCATTATGGTTCCATATGAATGATCTATATTGATGCTAATAACATCATGATCGCATAGTTTTGACCGTTATGAAGTAATGCTCAAAGAATTAGTTGATGAGGGAATTCCGATTGTTGAAATAATGAAATTTCATAGCGGTCGGATTCCTACCGACATTGAATTTCGCTCGGATGCCATCACTACTGACAGCTGAGTTAATGAACAATAAATAAACAATAATAACAATAATAAGATTAACAATAATGATAATTAAATGAGTAATTATCAATCGATTACAAACCTCTCGAATCATGTGATATGGCGATTTATTCACTTTAAACAACGTTGACTTGTCATTCGCGGATTCTCTCAACTTCATTTTCGATGCACTTTTCAGTGATTGCTTATTATCATCATTGTTGTCATAATCACGATTATTATGCTTATTATTATGATCAAATTCATCTTTGTTATTATATTTATCAGCGTTTTTATTACGATATCTATTGTTGACGTTCAGATTATCAACCAGATTGAATGAGTGAATAATTTTAAGCGATTCTGGAGAGGTGTTTCGTTGTTGCTGTCGCTGTTGTTGGTTATCCCTTTCAGAAGAAGTCCAAAAAATATCTTTGTCTTCATCACTTTTGCCTCTTTCCATTTCTTGTTTCAATTCGTGTTCATCTTCAAAATCACCTCTTTGAGTATTAGCAATAGAATAAAATTGATAAGATTTAGAAATTCCTTCAAAATTGATTCATATTTATATTCGTAGTCAAAAGCTTCATTATTCCCGATCAAAATGATTTAAATTTCAGGCTTATTCGAGCCGTCTGCGTGAAAATCATTCAGCAGTATGGCAGAGTACCTATACACCTCTAAGCTTGCCACATCAACATTCGAAGAGAGAATTTCATGACAGACAGTATAAAAATTATAGATTACAGTACGGATTTGCGCTCATAGTCAGATAGTTGAGTATGAATTTGGTTGGTGGATATGGATATGAATATGAATTCCCTATGGCATTATCGCTCGTCTCATGGAAAGTAGGACATCAGTGACGGATGAAAGTAAACTGATATTATTGGTTTAGAGAGGACTTGTGATCATTTGTATAGCAATTGCTGATCATATCGAGTGAGTGATCAATAAAGTGATCGAAATAAACGGCAATTTTTGATTGCTGAAAGAAGGAAAAGTAAATCCAAACCAGATTGAGGTGATTTTGTGGTGGAGTATGAATTCGGTTTGCTGGTAGCGTAGTTAATTGATAGAGTTGTTCGAACCAATTTATTGTCAATATGAGCGACAACTTCTTCTGATTTGTATTCTTTGCTGTTTATATCGGTTTCATTCTTATCATTTCTACTGCTCTCAGTAGTGGTTTCATAGTCATTATTATCAGCAGTGTTAATGCTTTCAGAATATTCGGTGTCATCATTATCGTTACTGTCATCGTCATTACTGCGATCAGTTGATGGCAGAATAAATTGGGGTGAATGTGTCACGTCATCTTTAATATTATCAGTTTAAGATTATTATCATGGACTTTGCTTGCTTTTGGGTGAATGAGGTTACAATAAATAAATGAAACGTTTGAGATCATTATCATAAAGATTGCTAAGTTATAAAGTTTTAAGACTATTATCATAAAGCAGTCAATCAATGAGAAGTAATGTGAAGTAATGTGAATGAAGTAATGAAGTAATTTGTTAAGAATGAAGTAATGTGAATAATTTGGTAGTAATACCATATGACAATGATAATATTAGTGATGGCAATAATACTAATGATAATAATGATAACAATGATAAATAACAGTAACAAATGACAAACCAAGACATTGTTTATCGCTGACTTTGAAATAGATACTTTTACGTGAAAGTATGACATTTTGTGACTTATGTCCTGAATAGTAATGGCATATGTGTTGGTATCTATCATAGACTATCACTCGACATCGTGACTTCAATGATTATATCATTAGTATTATCAATATGAATTGTATTCATTCATCTTATTAAATCAGTTGATGCTTAAGTGGAACTGTCGGGCTATTATTGTGTTTCTGTTTTCAGTATTTCTATCAGAGAGATTTGCCTCTTATAATTTGATATAACAATAATGACTGATAAGCCTTTATCAGATCTACTCGAGCAGATTGTTTACATTCAAGCTGACGAGCGATTTGAAGAGAGTAAAGAAATGAGATGCTTATGATATTTTTAATGTAGTACAAGTTATAATGCGAATTAATAGCTTGAAACTGAACTATGCATTAAATATTTTAAAATGAATCAACTGCTATTAGTTGAACATTCATTGTTATGTTTCACAATCCTGAGAGTATCCTCAATATTCAATGGAATTTCCTGTTTATAAATTATTTATAATTTATTCAACGTCTGACAATGAATAATCTGACGCAGCTGCACTCGTTATTCTCTGCTCTTGACTTATATCACTAATTGCTCGTTTTATAACCAACCACATGATTTATCTCTAGCTCTCGTATATTCTCACACTCTATCACCCGATAAAAATGATTAGACCAAAGTAAAACAAACAGATGATAAAGCGCAGAAGAGAAGGCATTGATCCGACTCCGTCATTCTCCATTCACTGTGGTACGGTTGTGTGTCGATGAGACTTTGTCCTATCACCCTCTCGAAACACGGTTTCAATGCTGAAGTTCACTTACTTTTCGTTTTATCAACTTAATCCTAGATATTATGTATATTAATATATTATTTGTGAACATATTGCTATCATTTTTTAAAATATTGAATATTTGTTCATCGACAAATGTAAATGATCGATTGATTGATAAATGTGACATTTAGTGACAAATAAAAACTCTCTTTACATTTGCATTTGGTATTAATTTACTATTTTGGTTACTATCCTTAGCTGACTGTCAATTCAATGAATTGAACGAAATGATTCCGTCGAAATTTTGTTTACTTCGACCATTTGATTCATTTCGTTGAACGTGCGATTATTTTCGTATATATTGTCAATCAGATGTTGATTGATAAGCCTTTTGAAAGGAACAGAGAACACAGTGCAAATTCCAGTATTCGTTTTTGCATTTTGGAAACATCGTTAAAAACCGAAAAAATTAAACGTTAGAGAACCCGAATCTATAGCAACTTAAATTAATTTAGTGAATGTCGTAACATTAAAAAATTCGCTGTTTCATTTCATTTGCTTCTTTGCGTCATCATTTTAAACAATTGAGATATCAGAGCATAGAAAATGGAGTATAATTTTCATTAGAAGAACACAAACATACCTTCGATATTATTGTAGTAATGCGGTTGGCGACAGTTGACAACAATACAGCTTATAGCAGTGAATAATAATAATTTTAATAGTAGGTACTTAATATTGTACATTATAAATTAGTAATTTTGAATAATTGTTTGATATGAATGATAGCAGATATTGATATCCTTATATCTAACAATACTGAAATGCAATCGAGTGAAGTGCTGTAAACTGAGATGAATCGAATTCTATCGAATTTAGTTGAATTCAATTGAATTGTTCTAGATATTCTTTTTATTAATGAGATGTTTTAATAGGAAATCGGTTTGTAGATAGGTCAGTTGCATTGATAATGGCGATATGATGACCTAATTTGGCAAACTGTATCTTAATTTGGTGTTATTTTATTTTATTGATCCTTTTAATCATTAACATTTTTTTGACCACTTCATTAAATTATTCATTTATTCAGTCTGCAATTAAATTCCTTACGATTAAATATAAAATCAATTTCTACTCTCTCTTCTCTTTTAATTGACCGTTAAGAACGGGAGAACAATTATGAGTAGTACATTCTTCTGTGTTTCATTAGTATCTTCGTATCTTCCTTTTCACACATGAGGAAACTAACAACATTAACTGCAGTTAGGAACTATTCTAATTTCATTATATGTTCACTTGGTGGACACAGTAGTAGACGGGCTACCTTCCTGTATTCTCCATTGATTTCCAAAGAGAGCAACTTGAGATAAACCTCAAAACTAATACACTTCAATTGATCGCGACACGAGACATCCAACGGATCATTCTGAATTCTTTTTATTTCATCACCCATAATCTTAACTGAATATGTGTGAATTCCCATGTATTCAAATGTTTTAAGAACAAGCATTTCGAAAGATTTTATTTTTGAAACAACCATTAAATTACATCATAAAATGGAGAGAGTATCGAATAAAATTATGTCATAATTGGAAACAATATAAATTAAGAAAGGAAACAAGATCATTTGAGTAATTAAGAGAATATTATGGATATATATTAGAGATAGACGATTATCATTTCGTATATAATAAGCAGAATGTTCATCATTACTGTCATTACGAAAAACTTTCGAATCAAGTTGATAATGACAGATAACAGGATTCATATATATGACCCATAATTGAGATACATTGACCAATAGCAGTCACAAGTCATCCTCTAATAAGTACTATAGCATGCGATTTATTATGCAACGCATAATGAGATTAACGGTATCAGAATGCAGTTAAATATACTCATTTACAAATAAACACGTATAACAACGAAACGAATAAATATAAACCCAGCTGATTAGATTAATATCAACAGAACAGAAGCATATGCTAGCTGCAACAGTAATAATAATGCTCTGTGTTACTGAGCTTATACATATATTTATACCGATAATACGTTAACAACACATAAATAAATAATTTTTGTGAATGTTCACCGGAGCTGATCATAAAAATCAGACTGGAATGACAACGGAAAAAATAGCGAAAAAATGAAATGAAATGCTAAACTGAATATCAGATCAATGAAGATGAAGGAAATAAATTAGACGGAAAAATTATGCTAATTGTGAATAAATATTAGAGCAATTTGGTGAAAATCGAATGAAATGCGCAGAGTTAAGAATTAAGAGTTTAGCGAAGTGATAAAGTTTAGACAAGCTTGTTCATAGTCACTTGGATGCAGACGATAGTGTTGACAGTGCGGTGAATTGACGAAACATGTTTTTGAGATGTTGAAATTACGATTCTCTTTTTGTTTATTGATGAACGATTCGATGGATTTCGACGAGCAGATGGCATCTGAATGAGAGTAGAGAAACAGTTGATGGGGTGGCAGCTCAGTGAACGACAGCATTCGATAGAATGCGAAATTACGCTCGTAGACGTCCGCCTCGAACTGTGACCTGAGCCAGATTAGTGATCGATGTAGTGATAGACCTGCGGCCAGAACGCATCGATACGTGTCTCGAAGCGTCGATGAGTACTTGCCCGTTGGTAATGTGGCTATCGAGATCGCTGTCGCACTTTGCCATGGACTCACATTCGCAGGTGCGCTGAATCATTCTGCATCAATAATGTGTTTATTATTATTTATCATTATCAATATTGCTGGAGTGTTTCCTCAATGTCAGCCCAAAATGAGACTCTAACCTGCCCCTTTTTCGCCTCTATCTCATGATTCATTCATTTATATCGCCACTATCCCTTCCCACCCGTTATTCTCGCCGCATCTTACTTTATAACTAAGTTCATGTCTTCATCATACACCCACACATATAGAACTTACAATGGGCTTATTATTATTTCGTTTTGCTTCCTGTATTTTAGACAACGACTGCAAATAAGTTGTAAGTTCAAAACGAGCAAATAATAAAAACACCAACCTATCGTAAATGATCCCCTTAATCTTTGCCTTAAACAAATCCGCATCAGCCAAATTTTCGATCAAATCCCACAGCGCACAAAACACTGAACATCCGTTCATACTGAACACATGAAAGACGATAAATGACGATTTGCACGACTCCAAAACATTCTCATAGATTTCCAGTGCGAACGCTCGATAGGACGAGAACGATCGAACCTTTTGTATGTCGGCAGTGAATCGAACTGTCGAGTATCTGAAGCAACATCATATTCCACATGCATGAACGCGAATCAAAGAAGATACACTCAATTCAACAGAATCATTCAAACTAAATGATTGTAATAAATAAACGCTCTGTAATCTCATCGCATGGATAGAGCAAATTTCAACGGAACCCTCAAATCATCATTAAAAAACCGAATCAAATCCGAGCAACACACAGCAACAAATGAAACTCACCCGGCCCTTTCGTAGATTTGTGAATATTTCATCAAATATCGATCATTACAACCAGCCCATCCGAACAGAAGCACTAATCCAGAATCTGGATTTTCATTCAGCGTCACACAAATATCTCCGCATTGACAACAATTATTGGTTGTTTGATTATTGTTATTATCGTTAAAATTATCCACACCACTCTGATTTTCACCACCCATCGTTTTCAGCAGCTATTTATTCGATCCAACTGATGGCAAATGAACGAATAAATATCTTAAACGAACAGCACAATGCGATTAACTTCATTTCACAACATCAATTCAAGATCATCGTAAACGTCAAAAAATTATATTTACGCGCCGACATCGATCCCGTTTTATCCGCGGAACAAATACAAATTTTGAAAAACGAATTCCCAACGAATTCATGTCTCCGTCGACCAAACAACTGAAGAAAGAGCAAATCAAGGACACGTATCATATTCAGTGATCAATCAGTGAAACGAAACTGGTTTATCAACGAAATAATACCGATAATAAAGGTCTGTACTGCAGATATCTAAGAATGATTAAATGAATGCAAGAATGGACTTATGTATATGTCAATGTTAACATTTAACATTCACTCTCATTTCATAACCTTTACAGTCATCAATTAAGGCAAAACATATAACAATATGCTGCTTGTGTTTTCATTCAACAGAATGTTGTAGTTCGTGTGTTAAGACATATTTCTAAAGATAATCACTAGGGGAATTCCCTCTGTGCATTAACCTCTTTCATTCAGCAGTATTAATCGCCACGAGTTCGAGCCAACATCGAATCCGTTCAACACTATAGAAAGAAGTAATTCCTATATTATCTGGATTGGCTAGGCTATCAAACGTTCTGAACGTTGCTGGCCACAATGCGTTTGCAATTCGTTCTTGACCTTGCCTTCCTCTGCGCAATGATAATATCGTCCTCCCATCTTCTCGGAAGTCTCCCGAGTGGTCTATTTATTCCTCCTGGATACCACCACTCTGCAACTGCCCCAGTGCATCTGTCATCGTTTATTCTTGCTGTGACCAACTGAACTTAGCTTCTTCCTCTTCCTGTACTCTACAAGCACGAGCACGTCTCCCAAGCTACTCCTTCGACGAATCCCGTCGTATCGGACTCCTTCGACGAATCAACGATAGATATATTTCCAACAAGCATCTCTCGATCGCTTTTTGCGTTA
Source organism: Anisakis pegreffii (assembly GCA_035041965.1). Taxonomy (NCBI): domain Eukaryota; kingdom Metazoa; phylum Nematoda; class Chromadorea; order Rhabditida; family Anisakidae; genus Anisakis; species Anisakis pegreffii. The sequence goes on from JAPYMA010001994.1 coordinate 71,151, forward strand.
TTACTAATCGTTGTTCTTCGCTCCTTGCTGCTGCGTCTCATATTTCATCCGCATCCAAATGCAGATAAGACGATACAATCAAGGAGGTGGGTTGAGATTCAAGGGTTGAGAGATTCATTTATTTATTTTCCCTTTGGGCACATCCTCTATCCCAGTGGTCGCCACGCTCGGATGCTTCATTATCTTCTTCGATGGTCAGGAAGGCCGTCATTACCCTCCGTATCCGTTACAATGATTTACAATTTCCACGCATAACGTCACAAAAAGTCAGAAACCGGTCCTCAAACTACTCAGTGATATGGAAGCAAAAAATTTCTACAATAAAACAAGTACTTCTAGAAAAGTGCAGAAACGATATGAATCTCATCAATTTACAACGAAAAGCAGTCAAAAACACATTCGTTAGCGATGAAAAAAAAGATGGAATATATCAACAGGTTCATTTATACATGAAAACAGAGCAGGCGATGTAAATTTGTGAAATTATCTTCGTGACGAACGGAAAAACAATCGTTCCACTGAAGTGATAGTCGAGGAATAAGTAAAAATTCATCATTCAGTGAAAATAAATCCGAAAAATCGGGGGTTTTCAAATACAACAAGTGCCTAAAGTGTCAAGCAAAAATCCCATTGCACAGAGTAATTAGAAAAACTCTTCAATGCAATCGAATAGTAATAATCGATGAGAACGGGAATTCAAAAGAATACCAGTTTATCTCGCACCAAATCAATGATCTCTTCTGTCGTATCAAAGAACTCAATCAATTCATTGTGCTCATGAAAGACGATGGCAGCCAACACATTGAAGAATTTACGAGATACTTGCGACTGCTTCAAAATGACTTTCGTTCAGGCCTAGGCGAACTAAAGACACCCAAAAAAATATGAGAAAGAAGAGTGTTATCTTCAGCCAACTGCGTTTAGACGTCCGAGTGGAAAAAACACCATCACAATGGCATTTCATCATAACAGAAGAACTCCACCAAATAATAGTTTCTCTCAATAAATCCTCTCTGCTCAAGACGGATGACATCAGCCAATATTTTAAAAAACTTACGAAATACTTCTGACTACTTTAAAGTGACTTTGTTTAGGCCCAGAGCAGCTAAAGATCCTCCTCAGACAATAGGAGAAAAAGGCGTTGCTCAGAGTGAACTGCGTAAACAAATACCCAAGGGAAAAAGCATCATCACAATAACGTTCCATCATAACATAAAAACTGCACAAATACTAATCTCCTGACGTCCTCCTTTACCCTCTGACACCCACAAATTACCCAAAATGGGTAATTTCTACCCCTATAAAGACCCCTGCTCTATCGAACTGAACGCGTTCCATCCAGATCTTATGCTTCATCCAATTATCGCTTTCATATCTCGCCTGATATTCACCTCGAGTTTACGCTTCTTCGACTTCCTCATCAACCACCCTTATTCGGCTTGATGCAGTGCTCCCTGATCGTATGAATTTTATTCTCTTGAGGTTTATTCCTAAGCCACCGTTTCACTTCGAATAGTGAGTTTTTCCAGCACGACCCGTATTTCATTTATGGTTTCCGTGATGGACTCGGTTGCCCCAAATCAAGGATCGTTCAGAATCTCGTCCTTGATATCAAAAGCATCGTCTCATTTGACCTCTCGAAAACTATTTCCACAAAAGCCGTGAAAACATTCATAGATAAAAACATAAAATAATTGTTAGTAGGTATTAAATGCGATTCAAAAACGCAATTGTTAGTAGAGATAAAAAACAGATCAGTTAGATCAAAGACAAACTACATTTAACAGCTGAGAGTATATTTATTTGGAATAGTATTCGATAATAACAATAATAAAATTAATAATCATTGTAAGAATCAACAATTTTCATAAAACAAAAATCGCGAATGATATTAGCTATAACACATCATCTTCAATTGCATTACATACTGAATAACGAACGATTCCACTGAATAATCAAATATAAATTAACTGAAATCAATGTTAAACAATTATGCACCCCGTGAATATCAAATTCCATCAATCTCATTCGAAACCTCAAAGATATTCACCACTTCAATTTATTCTCTCTATTTCCATCGAACACATAACGAAATCAATTTGAACACCACACACACGCATTCCCTCAATCCAATCCGCAAAATTGAATACTGCATTCATTAAAATATACACAATAAACAATAGAACCAATGCAAATGAATCAACAAAATTCACACTACACAATACATTATTTACCAAACGATCTGAATTCACCAAATGACTACTGAATTCATTTAGATTTCAACATCAAATATTCACTGTTCGTCGCATTATAATGCGCTTACAAATATAACAATAGTTAGTGAATAAGTATAAGACTTAAACGATCGATCAGCAACGAATCAATTAATCACTGCATGGTATTTGTATATAGCAACAAATCCGTTTCACTTTAATAATCATAATAACAGTAATAATATCATTAGTAATAATATTAATCATCGGTTGCAGTGAAATCAACGTCTGCTTTCAAATGCACATTTCAGAGCTGATCACTGAAGTAAAACCAAAACGTCTCCACATGATAGTTCAGGAACATATTGATAATCCTTTCTACGGCTCATCTCCTATTTGCCTGGCATACGTCGGCTGATTCGATGCATCCGAAGTGACGACCAAAAGCAAGATCGCTCCGCAACGCCGTCGGCAACAAAACTGCTTGAATCAACACTGATTCTTGAAATAATTCAGTTCTCCCACTAGACAATTGCTTAAACTCAACGTCAATTGTCATCCAGTAAGAAATTGGCTATCGAAAAAATTCAATAACGATTTCACGAATTTGTTTGCGATGTTCAATCGTGAATGCTTTGGACAGTCGTTACTCTTCGCCTGTTCAATCCGACCGTTTACCAAATGAACACAAAAAAATAATAGTCACCTAATAGTGCTTCTAGTAGCGCCAGGTGATCAGAATGCTCCCAGAACTATCATATGAACATGCTCGCAAAACTATCAAATCTCGTACTCGTACACTGAAATGGCAGACGTCGATTCCAAACGCGACCACTAACAAAAATAAACGAGTGATTTGGGATAACTTCAACGAGGTAATCGCCTAATCAATCAATCTTTCGACAGCAACCACATGCGCAATGATCGTATTTCTTTTGACTGTAGTGATTTGGGTTGAGGGCCTCGAGCATCTACGTTTACCCGCTACTCTCGGTGGCCCTCATCAAGCCTGTCTGTGCCCTCAACCCAACGCAAATTGATCACAAAATTTAAAATTCACGCAATACTCGTTTATGAATACTAAAATATAGATCAACGATAACATAAAAACAAAAACACTTTTTTTCTGAAATGAAGATGAAGCAAAACAAACGAATAAACACGCAAGTAACAACTGGAAAACAAAATGAAAAAATGTAACTGAAACGCGAAATTTCAAATCTGAGAATGACCGTATGAAATGCATTTCGTAGGCTAATGAAATGGCAGACACACACAACAACCAGTTCAAATATTTGGGATGAAATTTTTGCTAAAAATCTCCTCTTCAAAACAACAAAACTGCTCGATTTCAATGCAAGTGGATATAGCACTCATATGAGTGTTAAATGGACTGAATCAACTGCGGAAATATCAATAAATAAATGAGAAAATGAACAAATAAATAATAACAATCACATCTTAAAAATGAAATCAAACACAAAATAAATTGCAATAAACGAAATTATTTAAAGCAAAACGACGAACAAACAAATACACACAAATTTGATGTGCTATCAGTGAGTGCAGTTTGAAATCGATTTCATTACTGCCAAAACAAAACGTCGTGCATAATAAATTCACTGAAATTCAATAAACTGAAACGAATGCAACTTAAACTCAACATAAAAATCAGTAACAAAACAAAACCGGTACGTTATGTGTTCAGGATGGTCGTCAAGATGATTGATGCATACTGATAACCTTCCATGTCAAATGAATAACTCAACGAGATATTCACGATCCAAGAATGCTATCTGACCATTCCATCCATGCATCCACCATTCAATCAACAGTACATAAGCACGCACAACACGAACGAACGAACGAGTGAACATTAATAACAACAACATCAACATCAACAACAATCAAAATCAAAGCAATTATTCCCATTCAGTGGTGCCAGGTGGTTTCGAAGTGAGATCGATCATAACACGAGATGTAAATGGTACGCTTGCGATGATGCGACGCGCCATCTCCAGAATACTCTGCAAACAACACCATCCCATAACATTTCACTTATCCACTCTATCAAACAACGTTTGAAATTCAATCGATTCACGATTTAAAATTCTATTCCAAATCGATTCAACATTCATAGAATAACATTCACCAAGAAACACTTCCCTACTGTGCTAAAACATTGCTGAACCAAAAATAATGGAATAATTTGTGATTTATTTGCAACTTTCTTTTCGTGATCCCATATTTTTTGTTCATAACACGAAGGCATAAATGCGAACAATCGTTTACTATTTGCTGTTGAAAGTCACAAATAAACAAATAAAGCGGATGAATCAACAGATAAAAAGTCACCTTTTCAGGAATATCTCTGCCCGGTAACGCAGCCAAACCAGTCATGAAATCGCTGGTGATAAAAGGTCTTAAAACGAACGAACGTAACGTTGATGCCTTCCGTTCACTTGGGTCACGATCGAAGTGAATCGGTATCATCACAACGGGCATCTGAATGCTACCCATTACACCTCTGCTTAGTGTCTTTCTTACAAATGCCATCAACAATAATCTAACAACAGTTATAACACATCCAACAAAACAAATCCACGAAACCACCACCCTACCCAAACTAATGCTATTTGAAAAACTACAAATCAACTGGAAACGTGATAGAGGACGCAGAAAACACACATCTATCCATACTTTTAGATCAGATCTTGACCAGTACCACATCAACAAAAAAATCAAATCAAATTCAGACAGTTGCAGAACTAATCGCAACACTTGGTCAATACCATCTTATGTGATCGAGAGGAAAATATGAAGAAATTAACCTGTTGAATCCTATGAACGCAATTTTCCAACGACGGATCTTTCATCGAGTCTTCATCTAGCCCATTCAGCACCTGACTCGCGATTCGATCTGCCCATTGCAAGCGTTCTACGATCATTTCGTTCAGATACGTTCGAGTCACATCACTTATCGGAAATTCTACCGCATCGCCGAACACATAAACCACCCTTAATTTTCATACATTCACTATTATCACTTCCACATCAATCAATTGTGAGCATGCTACTAAAACAATTAAGCCCGCCACCACGAGAGTATTTTTGCTGCGCTGAAAGCAATCCGCTAGAATCGTTCGACCCATTAGGACGAGTACGAACATTAAGATTTTGAATTTAGCAAATATATCAGCGCTAACAACATTTACCTATTGATATTATGAAGTAATCTGGGTATAATCCGTGCCAATCTCTCCAGTGTTACCCAAGGAATGGGTCGTTCACTTGTGGACAGTGCCGCCACATATGAATATGTACGACCGTCACCTGACAACAACACCAAATTAACGATCCTCGTTAAAATATTATAATTATTAGTAATACTACTATTATTAAGCATAGATTATTCTCCGTAAAAAGAAATATTAACCAAATAATTATACCTTGAACACCAACAGTTTGAATGGGAAGGAGCGTTGTGGCAATCTCAAAATCATGATCACATAATGCGTCCAATTCAACCGACGATAAGTTTTGTGATATTGCGTTATACTCGTCCGACTTAAATCACCATTATCAAATAACAACATTTACAATCATAATCGATGAAGTGCAAAATCTATTCTCATCAACCAATAACAGTGCTTCCAATGCTTGTTCTTACCTCCTCATCACAATGTGCTAAATTAGCAATTGCATTTAAATTCTGTTGCGTCGCATTGAATAATTCCGCATCCAAAATATACGGGCGATCGGCACAAATTATTCGTATTGCCAATCCAGGTCCTCAAATACATTCATCCATTCAAATACTAATTATTTCAATTTTCAAACAAATAATTTCAAATAATACATTTATTCAGTATTCTAATAATTCAAAACAATTTGTTCCACTTGCACATCACAACAATAAAACAATAATAACGAACAGACGGATGTATAATTTACCTGGGAATGGATGTCGCATAACAATCGATTTCGGTAGACCTAATGATTCGCCCAATTCGCGTACTTCATCTTTATGAAAATCCTTTAGAGGCTCTATTACTTTACCCTAAATGCAGCAATATTAACAAAATAATTCAATTCAAAAAAAAACAAAACTAAACTGACCAAATCACAATTCAAAAAAAAAACAACTAAAAACTGACCAAAGCAACTCCATAACAATTCAAAACCAAAGCAAAACAAAACAACAACTAAAAAAAAACTGACCAAATCACGCAACTCTCTAACGAGTGCCGTATCATTATGATGCGTTTTGATCGTGTCCGCATGTCCACTCGCCAATGACGATGCGCTTTCAATCAAATCTGGTCTCAACGTTCCTTGCGCCAAAAATATTTCTTTGTCTAATTTCAACTGAAATTGATTCAGTTCAAAATATTTTCATGACTATCACATCGTCATTACTACATTATATTTTCATCCTCATCATCAACATTAAGAATAATAATAATAACAATAGTAACAAATAATAAATAATAATAATAATAATCACAATGATAATAAACTAATAAAAACATACCTCATCCATTATCATATCCTTAACCTTCATAAAAGTATCACCGATAATTTTACGCTTTAATTCAGGTTGAGTGACACGCAGCAATGATTCTGATTTCTTACCGTTTATAGTAACAGAACCATTTATGAACGAGTAGTATGCGTTGTATCCTTCAATTAATTCATAATAGCAATTAGCAGTAATGCCATCAAACAATAATAATGAATAGTGACATTAAAATAACAAACTCTTGACATTCAAGTTGATCTTGTTCAGTGCATCGATGACACGATTGCTCTCGTTGTATCGCATAAAGCCGTTATCGATATGAATCGCGATCACTTTCTCTGGTCCAAGAGCCTTACGCATCAATGCTGCACATACCGTTGAGTCCACTCCACCCGATACCATCACCTTTAATCGTCAAAAAATTCATATTAAGTGCTAATCCAATTCCATAATCACTCAACGATACTGCCGATATTCAGCGTGGCCTCTATCGTCTTCCTTCATGATATTCTTTGCATTGTTCTCATTTTTCTGTTTTTATAAAGACATGCATCTCGGTTATTTTATTGCAATATGAATCCCAAACCCTCTCTTAAAGACGAAACACTCCTTCCCCCCCCCAAACGACTCCTCGGTATTCTGTCTCTATCCCTCGTTTATGGTCTAGATATCTGCTTGTGCAGTTAGGATATCTGGTAAATGCAATGAACGATCGATCCTCAATCACACCAGCATCAAATCTCGAAGTGAATAACAACTCACCAAAACCTTCTTGTCCTTCACTACACTCTTAATTTCATCGATACACAACTGCTCTCTGTTACCCATCGTGAAGTCAGCGTTACAGCCCGCTATACCAAACAAAAACGACTCGAACATCTCACGTCCATTCAATGTCAAATCCACTTCTGGATGGAACTGCACTCCGTATAGTTTACGCGATTCATCCGCGATGGCTTAAATCACATATTAACTCAATTCTACTCATCACAATCATATTCATACATCCAGATACATCATTTCAACATGAAAATAATGACAATAACAATCCTAATAATAATAACAATAAAAATAACAAACCCGCCACTAAATCTCCACTCTTCGCCACCACCTTGAATCCGTCAGCAACAGTCTTCTCGACGACACTGTCGCCATGTGTCAACAAAACGCGTTGTTTGGATGAAGTCAGTCCGCTGAACAAAGCACACTCCAAATCCACCTCTATCTCTGTTTGACCATCTTCACGAATCGCCTTTTTCCACACATCCCCACCGAATACTTTATTCATCAACTTCAATTTAAACATGCATCAATCTACCAATTCATTTAACCATGAATTTAAAAAACAATAATTTGGTGGCCTTTGGCCGCGCCGAACTTCGATTTTAATACATTGTGATCAATGCGACAATCATCTGAATGAATATAAAAATCGAAACCGAATCAGAACACACCTGGAATCCATAACAAATCCCTAGTACTGGCAATCCACATTTAAAAATCGCTGTATCGAATTGTGGTGCTGATGGCGAATAGACTGAATTCGGTCCACCAGTCACTATTATCGCTCTAAAATATTCATGTATAGGCAAACGAATAACAACAAATAACAAATGAATAACAAAGATGCAACAAGTGACAACTTAAATTATTGACCAAATATATGCACTAATTAACAAGTAAAGAAACAATTCAAAACGTATCAAATCAAAGCAAAACCAATAAACATACTTATAATATCCTTTCGATATCAAATCACTTGCTTTCGTATCCAACGGTAACATTTCACTCATCACATTCTTTTCACGTATTCGTCGATCGATTACCTACCAAATTTAATTTTTTACGACAACTCCAATACGATGATTCATTCATTCACTCACAATGAACAATAACAACAAATAACAAACTATAATGAAAATATCTAAAACCTTTCCAAACTGTGCACCGAAATCGAGGATTGCAACTCGCTGCTTACAGGCATCTTCCAGTTTTGAGTTCGTTCTCAGCCGACGACTTGTCGCTATCTTATTACCATTAATCAATGATGACTTGTTACGATTAACATTCAAGTCTGCGTTACTATCGTTATCCACTTCCATTGTGGTAACATTCAATTTGCCTGATTTTGCTGTCGTCGATGAAATCAGCTGACTTCTTGTTTGGGTTGTTGTTGCTGCTTGTGGCGATATCGTTGACGGAACCGATTCTACTGTCTGCAATCATTGCATTATTTTCAAATAAATCACATCCTTCATCATAGCTTTGCTTGACGAAAGATGACTCATAACAATTACCATTACATGACGCAACATTTATAATATTCAATTTAACAAATGAAACAAAATATGCCTACAAGCAGCATTCATCAAAACCATAACAGAGACAACACAACCGCAATTTATAAAATAAACGAAACAAAAGATGTAAAAAACTGAATGCATTTGTAAATGAACAGCCAAGATAAAGACATTCGATAACGCTATTGCTACGATAAAAGTGATAAGATAAAATCAACTCTGCTCTGCTCTACAGCACCACTTCAAAATCACACAATACGTCATCCGTCTCCGTGCTATCCTGACGTTTTCGGATTTTTCTAACGATGAGCATTCCACTTTACATCATCATCCTAATTCTATTCTCCACACACACACCTTAGAACACCCTCCAAATCATACTGCACCCAGAGAGACAGATAGTAAAAGACAACGTTCGACGGTTAGTGAGTCCTCTTTCAAGCACAAATATTTTTACACTTCTCTCTTCGCCTAGCACATGTGTCGCAAATGATTTTTTAATGTGCACACTCGAAAAAATCTAGCCGTCTTCACTGACGATACTAACCATCTGGCACTGATCATCACAACAAGTATATTAAAATGAAGATCAACAACCACGAAATAAGAAGACCAACTTGACTGAATAACGCAAAGAATGTGTTGAATACAACGAGTTAATTCATTCAATTGAACAGTCAGTACTAATTTAGAGTCATAAATCGTCCAATAAATGAATATTTTTAACGTACTTCAAGACGGAACGAATAATGAATGATAATAATAACAATGATGATTTGATTTCTGTTATCTCATTTCTAATCTCATTTTTGAAAACAAAAAGAGAATAAATTTTTCGCTGTGAATAATCAGGAATTGCTTTCGAACAATATCAATAGCTAATTCAGAATAAAACCACAACAACAATTCGTTTCATATTATTAAGTGAACCGAAAGAAAGACATCAAACGCTCGCAGTTAACGATATTGCGTTGAATTCGCGCAAACTTGATGAGTAATAATTCGCAAAATAAACAAAATAATTAAAAGAAGAATGACTGGTTAACGAACTGACATTATTGGGTGAGTGAATTGCGTTGGATGAATGACGTAAATCGTTTTTGGGTAGCGTTATTCCCTCGGGTTGCGTTAGAGGTGATGCGCTTCTCTTCATTACTTCATTCAATTTATTCGACGATGCTAATTTACTGTCGCTGTCTTTTGTATCAACTGGATTATGCTGATCGTCACCTTTCGACACGACAACACTCCCTGATGATGACAATACACCACTGCTATCGCCTCGCGACGTACTTCGCTAAAGATTCACCTCGTTAAAAAAATCTGCTTTCCGATATCAATACAATAGAACACTTCCCAGAAATGTACCCGGACTCTGGGTTAAGCTTGTAGTTTTACCCAATCTAGTTTTTATCCGAATTTGAGATTGCTTGCCCGGATTGCAAATAGGAATGAAGATGTGACTATGTGAATGAAACGATACATACCTTAGTCTTTTTTCTCAAGAACGGTCGTAGTATAGCAGAGTGTTTTTTCGGTGTATTTGAATGATGTTGTTGTGTTGGTTTGGTGGTAGTCGAGTTACTTTTGCTGACTGTACTCTCCAATGTGGCACTTTTGTTGATTGGTGATAGAGTATTCGGATTATTTAAGTTATTATTACTATTGTTATTATTATTGATATTATCGGATGGCAATAAGCCTAGAGATGTGGCTGATGATACAGACGAACCCGTTGTGTGTTTCGATTCGGTGCTGATGTATAGACCATTAACTAAGCATTCATCACTTAAATCACCTGATACTGCCGCACCAAATGGTTTTTGATCTGGTGTTCGATCTGACTGCGAATAATCTGGATGACGAGTAGATTGATTCGGAGCACTTGGCGATATTACTGTTGAAGGCAATATTGGCGGTGAAAGCTGAAAGTTTGCACTGAGTTTATTTTTTTCCATCACACACAAATGCATTCTCAATGCTGATCCAGACTGCTTGAAATGAACAAAGAACGAATGAAAATGAAGAACGGACAGTTGACAAAATTAACCTCTTTGCTAGTATGACCTCCAATTTTGGCGTGTGGAAGTCAGTTTTGCGAAGAAACACTGCTAAAATTTACACAAACATTTTATACGCTTATCGCTGGCGATATCACTTCGAAGCGTTCATAAAGAATGCGAATCATTGAGCGATTTTTACGATAACATTTGAGGTGGGTACTTTTGCTGATAACGGCGCCACCGTGCCTGTTATCACAGATGCTCGTGTGCTCATATTCTTCACTTATAGGTGTCGAAGCCTGTTTGTTAGCCTCATCACTGGGCTAATCGTAAGTCTAAGCTTAAGCTCACTCCTGATTTGACTTCGAATTACATTGCTACACATCGGCCTAAGTGATAATCAAGCACATTAACGCGCAGTGGCGCTCGTTATCAGCAAAAGTGCCACATTTACAAATTGGATCAACTGCATCACTGAAAAAAAAGCAAAATAAATCGCAAAAAGAGACGACGTCATTGAATTTTGTAAATTCCACAACAGAGTAAATTCCTCCATCCCCGCTGGAAGTGACAAAAATGACAAAAAATTTAAAAAACCGCAACGCTCTTAGATGCGTGCGTTTATCCTGATTTTCCGGTTTTTGAACATTAACAGATGCAAATCTAACAGCTCCTATTTAACGTGGAGTATAAAAATGTTCAATAAATAATTCCAGTTGAAGTTTTTAGAATAGAATTGAAAAAATTGAAAAATGTACGATTGGATCATCCATATCGCATCTTTCATTCAATGTTATAGGTTTATCTCACGAAATATTTTCGTAGATCCAAGTCACCTGTCTCAATCACACACATACATTTGGCAACTTATGTCATCAGCGATTAGAAATTTGGCTCAGCACTATTTTTTCCCGCTTAAAGCATTGAAGAGCTCCTTCCGATATAATTATTTAATTGCTTAGTCAAGGATGTTTCCGTAATTTGAGACTAGACTGCCGTACTTTCCGGACTATAAGGCGCACTTAAAAGCTTTTAATTTGCTCAAAAACGACGGTGCGCCTATAAAACGGAGCGCCTTATATGTGGATTAATTCGGATTACTGACTAGTTACTGACCTCGACGGTTACTGACCTGTGGTGTTTCCCTTAATGCGCCCTATAGTCCGGTGCGATTTATACAAGACAAAAGTTCTAACATAGACCATTCATTGACGATGCGCCTTATAATCCAGTGCGCCATATAGTACGGAAAATACGGCACCAATTATATGTGTTACGCCGTCATATGATGTCGTGTCTCTCTCACATTTTTCTTCTCTTCCGTTGAATTACACTGATGAATATCAAAATAAGTATTTACAGAAATTCATCGTAATGGGATCACGAGTGAATGTGTGCAGTGTTAATGTGCTCGATAATCCGGCCAAATTGAACGACCCATTCAAACTAGAAATTACTTTCGAAGCATTCGAACCTCTTCCGGATGGTAATCTTCTTGTCTATATCGCATTCATCTCACCAGCAAACCGAACTCCAGTCACTTAAGGTGTAAATGGACCAAACAAAATAAATCACTCATAAATCAATTAAACAAATCCCATACCAAGAGATAATCATGAAAGGATTTCGTAAAATGATCAGCCGCATCCGGAACTGCCTTCATGACCAATGATTTATTTACTACATTCCTGACTATTCTTGTAGATGTATTGACATAAACTGATAATTTTAATGGGTCAGTGTAGTAATCATCTAATTTGATGTATTGATTTAGATCTCGATTGGGAATTGGTCTATGTTGGATCTGCAGAATCCGAGAAGTACGATCAAGTTCTAGATTCGGCTTTGGTGGGGCCGGTTGTGGAAGGGAGACATAAATTTATTTTTGAGGTGCTTTATTTGTTGGTTTCTATGGTAATGAATATTTATTATCGAACGATAATTATAAACAGCAATCATCAAATTGTCATGATGGTGTCATCATATTCTAATGATCGAAATTGAAGGCAGATGGTCCAGATCCGTCGAAGATCCCAGAAGACGACATAGTTGGAGTGACAGTGCTGTTGTTACGATGTAGTTATCGAGAGCAAGTCTTCATCAAGATCGGATGGTTTGTCACTTTGGAATACACCGATCCAGAAATGAAGGAGAACCCTCCGGCAGTGCCGATATTAGATCAGTTGCAACGAACAGTTTGTTTGGATGATATCCACGTGACCACTTATCCGATTAAATGGGATAATAGTTCTTCGGATATCGATAAAGATTTGGAGACTGGTGATGCAACCGATGCAAATCTGAATGGCAACGATGGTAATGAATATTTATTATCGAACGATAATTATAAACAGCAATCATCAAATAATAATTCCGATTTATTAACAACAAATAATTCGCAATTGATGGATTCGACACCATCAGAATCTATGACAATCGTTGACAAAAACAATTGCATTGATAATGTTAGTACATTACAAGCTGTAAATGTATCTGTACCAATCGGATCATCACCTCTTAATGATCTCACGAACAATGACCAAATTCCGGATCTGGTTGATTGATTTCTTGCTTAATTTTATTATTTTTTTACGAGTTTCATTTTCTCACCAATTTATCACTTATTGGACATATTTGTTGAGTTCGTTCATTTCAAATTTCTTCATTTCTTAACGTTTTATTGTAATATACACATTTTGGTTGTTTTTTTTATAATTTCTGTCATATACATGCTCATTTTTCAAGAAATCTGCCTTATTCTGTTGAAAATTTAAAAAATGATGAACCACTGAAGAATAGTGCATCTTAGTGGTTGTGTTGTATTATTATTGTTACTATTATCTGTCAAGATGTGAAATTTATAACATGTTTCAAAGTATTATATATGTTAATCTCTGTGAATTTTAAGTTTTTTGTATTGATTGATTTCTTGTCCAGAACGTTTGAATATTATTCATATATTGTTTCACAACTGATTGCTGTTTTATATTACTGATGTTTTTTGTCGTTTTTACTGCTGTTATTATTAGAATAAAATTATTTGCTGGAGAAGTTATAAAGAAGGTTCTGATAACATACAATGAAAGGTTTGAGTATATGCACAAGTAATAAAATGGTGAATTTAGAGGAATTAAGAGATCTATAAAACATTACGATAAAATGTACATCAGACTTTTGCCAGTGCAAAGAGGTCGTTTGGGGTTTGTGGTGAAGTGTGTCGACAAATTACGAACTGTGATTTTTGGTGAACTGGATTTGAAACGTTGAGCATTCAATGTGCCTGAAGTAACAAGAGTGTGAAATTGGTCAAGACCGGCCAGCAGATTCATCCTGACCTATGGGATGGAATTCTCTGGATGAATAGTCCGCCGTTCGCTTTGAGAGGTTTTTTTCAGTTCCCTTGATGGGAGAGTATCGATAAAAGTTTTAGCATGTCAAACATCGGGTTATTCACCCGGAACAGCTCTATTGAAGGGGAGAATGAAGCTAATGGCCGGTCGTGACTCACACTACCTTTTGGTCAGTTCAAGCATCTTGAATTGTCAGCGCTTCAGCTCCAGCTAACGTACAACAACAGTTCATTATTGTCAACACGTTATGCTGTCAACGCTTTTCCAGTTGAGAAAATTCTCATGTACCCGCTCGCCAGTGCAATGTTTTCGGCGCAGTCTGATCACGCTAACCCACAAGGATGGTTATTTGACGGGATACAACTAAGATTATCAGTGCTCTAATTGCGAACTGATAATCATCGTAAGAACAAGAGAAAGTCTCACTATTCAGTAACTGAATCTCAGTTTCATTACGGATTGACAAACAATGATGTGATCAGCTGTTTCAGTTTGCCTAAAACATTGTCATATTCAAATGACTGGCAAAAGAGTGATAATGAACGAATGAATAGATAATCGGATTAAAGCGACCGTAACAGATCCTTCTGACACGGTTCTAAATCGAGAAGATCGTTCGCCTTATGCAATCGCACATTATCAATGGAGCACGATCCTGCCTGACGACCGAAATTCTCGCATATAAACATTATCTGAATGTTGTTTGTTCGGTATTCATTTCGAGTTCAATTGAATGTCAACGTTTTGCGTTGTAACCACAATTTTGCAATCAAAACATTAAACCAGATCATGGAAACAGCTCAAGTTTCGCTCGTAAATGAATAATGCAAATGTAAATAGATCAATTGCATACAGAACAGATTCATGTGAATTTCTGATAAACTTCATTATAAAGGGTTTATTCGATTGTTTAGTTGATGCATTTGGAATCAAAATGATTTGAGGTATGTGCTAGGCTTGTCTCTGAAACTGAAAAACTGAATAATATGGAAAATAAACTAACTTTAATAGTGCCAACGGGACATGTAACTCGTTGTGTACGCCACATAATTGGCGACGATCGTGATTCACTTATAAACGGACAGAACAGTTCTGAAAAAAAGATCAAATCAAACCAAAAATCACATTCAAAATGATCACATCTAAATACGCGATTGATTTTTTGTGATATTTTGTCAGTATCACTAAACTTATTATCATAATATCATTGATAATATGATAAAGCGAATTCACTATCGCAATGTTGTCATTCATCGCAAGTGCGACATTGAATTAATTCTCATTGCCATGCACAAAACTGATATGAGAGGAAATGAAAAACGCTAGGCAATCAAATGCAAATGCAAAATGTTTGAAAAATAAACAAGGAACAGACAAAAATACATAAATTATTAAGTATGCGGTGAGCATGTTTTGATTCTCGATGAGATATTCATTGTTGCAGAAGAGAAGAGTGCTTTGAGCATTAATAATTCTATGTAGATAAACTTTTTCATATGCAGATCAGGGCCGGATGAGCAAAAATATTTGGGAGGATTTAGTATAATACGGTGATGAATTTAGTGATAAACAAATGATATAGTGATAAAGAGTGGTGAATTAGAAGGATATTTGATAATGGGTGCATAATGGCTGACTTGACGGTCAAATGATGAAGTAAGATAACGAACCGTACGGCTCGAAAAATGGTCTCAAACAGCAAATCGACAGTGTTTGACCGTCGTTGAATTCCAAATAGTCGAATAGAATTCGATGAGGCACATCGAAATAAGTATCCGTTTCGATTATTGCCGTTCCACCCGGAGGGATATTGGCTTGAATGAATTGTTGGTTCTTCACTATAATATTGTAAAAGTTATTATTATTATTCTTATTGTTACTATTATTATTATTATTACTGGTATTATTATTATTGTTATTATTATTATTTCACTATTACTGTTATTGTTACCATTATTATCATTATGATTATTGCTATCATTGACTCTTGTTGACCATTCGAATTCGAGCAAAGCTTTCCCTGTGATAGCAAATCGAAGTCTCGATTCGCGACGTACCGATCTCCAGTCTAGTGCTGTACCTCTGAGATATTGCTGAAGTCGTTCAACTTCCACCAAACGGTTGTGTTCAAAGGTAAAGCACTCGACCGATAACAGATACCTGATCGGGTTGATTCCCATTCACGAGGGTAAGCTTAGCTCGAATCCAAATTGATATAGTAGTGTTATCGTTGCTACGGAGACTGAGACAAACTATGATTTGGCTTGCACTGAATTATCTGTTGAAATCCAGTGTTATCACCAAACAAAAATGATAGCAGCAAATAAATGAAACGAACCAGAAATCAAGCTGAATTGATGATTTTGGTTAGCAAGATGTGAATTGCGATAAAAGCACATAGACTTATCGAATAAACATCCTCCTTTTGTGTCACACTTTAAGTTTAATTCTCTTCTCATAAATTCACCTGATAAGATATCACTTAGCACGTCTCTGGGCTTGCTTCAATTTTAATTCCATTACTATTCATTGTTCGTCGTAATTACGAATTATTTAATCAACAACTAATTTGAGGCATCACTCATCATGTTTCGTATAAATTTGATCGTAAATTCATAAAATAGTAATCAAAGAGATATTCCACGCGGAAACGAATCGGATTTGATGCAGAAATATTCATCAAAATCTCAGTGTTAAATCTGATTTCAAATGAATGAAAGAATCAATGCAAAGCAACACTAACAATTCAACAAGCTCGCCAATGACCATTATAGGCAAAGCAGCCGATTGGGTACTCGTCTGAACGCTCATTGAGTTATAATTCAAATCAGTAGGGCTCTCATCAATTGAGTTATAATCTTCACTCAAGAAATTCGCGAAGTCTTCACCAAATATATCATTTAGTGCTGAATTTCAATCGCTCATTACTTCAAATGTTGCCTATGTAAGCGAATTATTCATCCTAACAATGTATATCAATTGATTGGATCTCTTAAATAATTTATTTCCTTTCACATTTGAAAAAGTTTTCAAGTGTGAAATTTTTAAGTAATCATCGACGGTATAAATTCTCTAAGTTCTATTTATGATAGCTATTTGAGAGTATGACAGCTTCATTATGATCGCTTGATCACGATAGATCATTATGATAGCTTTGAGATTATCACAGCTGATGATTATCAATAAGCGTGAATGCTGAATGTGGGTCTGTATGTATAATTAAGATAGCTTGGAATTGACGATGAGTAAGTTGTGTACTATTGTATGTAAAAATATACATTAATGCTGGTGATTAATTGAAAATGAATAAATAAACTGACGATTTGATATTACACTGCTAACGGTAGTCGAAGGAACTTTTTGTGATTTTGATTCACGGAATATTTTAGCGATAGGAGCGATGCGGGCTCTTGCTGGAAGTTTTGGAGCAATTATGATCGGTGTACGAGGTACTGAGGGCGATATTGGGGCTATTGACGGGACTTTGCGGACTACTGATGGGGCTTTAACTTGACCACTAATAACGTTGCTGCTATTATGAGATGTTGTCGATTGATGTCTTCGTTTGTAATTAGTACAATATTTGGTATACAATAGAATACGATCGACAATAACCATCGCTTTCGAGCGACTTCCTTGGTTGAGCATTTGTAAATATAACTAAAATATGGTTTATCACAGTTATTACTTTCAGTTATTACAGTTATTTTCAGTGTTATTGTTATCATTACTGTTGATATTGACAATAATAGTAATAAAAATGATAAAACCTGTATATTAGTTGAACGAGGAACACTGAATCGACTGATTGTATATTGAGAATGTAGCCATCTGGATATGGGTACGCAACCGCTCTTCAGTGATGCATCAGATCTTTGATCCGTTAATCTCCAGCATACTAATAGACGCGCCGTTGGGCTTTGCCAGGCTCTATTTTATATTATTGTAATGATGATAACAATTAATATTTAGATTGCTATTAAAGTAATGGTAACAAGAGATGATAATATTATGATTAATGATGACTAATAGCACGCTATCGGTAAATTCCGCTATTGAGGAAGTCGTTACAGTTAGCTAATTAGCGAACTAGTTGTTCAGCTAATTCACTAACTTTCGCTACTCACATCAGCGATAACATGCTCGTGCTCATCTCTGAGTAATAATATTAGTGAATACCTCAATCGGATTGTAATTAAGCCAGATTGTGAGCAGAATGCACACGAAACCCATTGTGGTGCATTCGTTTCATTCGCTCGTAACGTCAATGTTAAATAATTACCCTCTGAAACAATATTCATACTCATGAATATAAATCATAGCAAATTGTGACTATAAATAATGATTATATGATAATAAGCTATAAATAAATCTCCTTATCGTCATCAAAATATGATTCCAAATAAGGAAGTAACAATTATGGGGTTGTACACCAAAGATTAAAATATGATCAATGAATTCACCCGGTGCATCCTTGAACTTTTCAGTTCTAAAAATACGTTGATAATCATGATGTAATAAAGATGTATTCGATATTCTCCAATTGTTCAAATGATTTCCTGATCCATACCAACAACACTGATCTTGATTATTGAATTCACAATTGAGCACATTCGTACTTATCCCTTAAGTTTCTGTTATTACTGGCAACATTGTTACTGTCATTGTCATTATGGTAATAAATGAATGCTAAGAAATGATATTATTGAGTGTTATAACTAAATTTTGGTACAATTGATCTGATTTCATTGAAATGAAGTAAATAAAATTCCAAAACCAATCTGATGGAAGTTTTCAAACTTGAAACGAAATACCAGGATTTTTTTTTTGATGAATCAAATAATAATGCTATGATGAAAACAAAAAGAGAACGATAGAAATGAATGAATCAATAAAAAAGAAGAAATAATTTAACCTTGACGAATAAAAATTGAAACGGTTAATAAAATCAGATGGAATGATGGCGAGACCATGACCGAATGTAACTTAAAGTAACGATTTGAAATGAGTTCTGATAAAATTGTGAGATGCAAATAGTCAGGTGAATTGATATATAAAAGTTGTTTTATGAATCTAGTTTGTGGATAGATGTGACGAACGATGATGAATATCCATTCGTTTACACCGATGGAACAAGAAGTGGACGCGAACGATTTGAGCAGAAGGCGATTTCGGATTTGATGCGTTTCATATTCAGTCGTTTATCTGGATCAATCAACCACATTGAATCGATTCATTTGCGTTGCTTTCGTCTTTTTCGAACATTTTTTTTGATAGAACTCGTTCTTGTCTCAATTCTTGTTGCTGTTGTTGTTGTGGTTTATTAAGAAATGTCTTCCATTATTATTATGTGTCTATATTTAATATTATTATATATGTAACTATGTTATGATTGTTTCACATGAATTCATATTATTAATTAAAGTATTATTCGCCATTAATCTGGTACTTTATTCCTTTATTCCTTTCCTTAAATTGCTTTATTCCTTCGCTCAATTCAGGAATAAATCATGAGATTTATTGCTAAATTAAGTGTGGATACACGGAATTGATACAACTTATGCAAACCAAATCTCTATTTGATGGTTGCGTTCAAGTGTAATCCCTCTTTAATTGCGTGTTTGATAATCACGAAAGATCACATGTATGCATACTACAATAATAAGAATATTGTTATTATAACTAAACTTGAGATACGAACATGTTTTTGGAATAGAAATGTATTTGTGTATGTTCATGCGTGCATGTCATATCGAAATCGACTAAACCAATCAAACAGTTCATATTTGATATCATTTCGCATTGTCTTTTCAATCATTCCAAATTTAACTGAATTCAGCTCCTTGTGGAGTTCAGTTCTTATGAATATGCGATTAGTGATCAGTTTCAATTTCAGTTCCATGTCTTAACCGTATAACAACGATAATATTCGATTAGGTAATAAAAATTTATTAACGAATATAATTATGTGAATGCAATTAAATTTATAACGAATTAACGGTGATCCAAATTGAGCAGTGTTAACGATGCATTAATAGTAATAAGCATAAAATATGATAGACCCGCAATCATCGAGACTCGGATTCAAACCGGAAACAATAAATCAGAACAGAATATGGGAATAGAGAGAGTGCCTTCATTGTTCGAAGGAAGAGATATTTATACGTACTGTGTAAATTATATGTTTTCAATTTCAGTTTTATGTCTCATAAGAAAAGGTCATAGAGTGATCCCCGAAAGGTCAAGTTTGTTAGATAGATTTGATTGGACGGGATAGCTGCTGCACATTGCAGTGGTAGACACTCGACTGACAACGAGTCCGTATGATGACGAATAATTGCAACGAAAACGACAATTATATACAAATAAAATACCATTCATAATGATATGGATAAAAATAATGATAATTAAAACAATAATGGTGAGAGTAATAGTAATAACAATAACAATGATAACGACAATAACAGCGATAAACATTCAAATACGGATATGATTTTAAAGTATGGTTAGGGGGGAGGGGGACCTCGAGGGCAAAATCTGCAGTCTACAGGCACTCACAAAACTTCCGGCTGCTACCGACCCTACCCACTACCTTCAGGACACCTGAGATTGATTTCATTCCGGTCCGATTATAGCAAAAAGGAATGCTCATAAATCATGAACCGAAATGTGAAGTGCGATAATCGCTCAAATGCAATTAGATGAACGAGATGGATTTTGATTACACGAGCGATCTAAAATGCAATTACACTGACGATAACTGCACTGCGCCCAGTGATCATAAAATTTTCTTTGCTTCGATAATGTTTCCAAGATATTGCACTGATGTGTCCACACAACGCGTCGAAACTCGACAAATGCTCATCCTGGTGGATGATCCCATTTACGGTCAGTGGCCCGATATTTCGATGGCTAGCCGTTACGGATCATTGCCGAAAGATGTCAGTCGGTTGAAAGTTATGCACGATCAGCGAACATCAGAATTTTTGTGGTCACCATGCAACCTGGTGCTTGCTAGCCGTCGATGAATCGCTCAAAATTTGAGCTGTCAAAAGGAAGTTAGTTCAGTTGATGACCATCAATGGAAGTTATCGGTTACGGACTGTACTCAGCGCAGTTTAGCTTCATCTGATTGAGTCAAGCTAGCTTTTGGTTCATATTAATGTGCAAACTTGCGTGAAAGCTCTTGCTTGAGCTTAGACCCAGTTCAGGTTTAGAATGTACTAAATGGAGTGCGTGATCATTTGGACAGTTTGTTGCGGTGCTCATTGACAATGAGATTGATATGCATATCACAACGAATTCAAATGATCAAATTGAATCGTCGATTCTATTGCAATGCAAATGCAATAACGGCGTGTAAGAAGGCGAGAGCTGTTGAATCGACCTGAATTTTCTAGTTATTTATCTATTGCAATTGTATAATAATGGATTAAATTTTAATAACTAACCGCAGCAAAGCTCCAATTTTCACTCCAATGCAAAAATGAATAGTCAATGGAGTGATGAAATTCAATTACTGCGCAAATTCCAGCTAATAACGAACATCCAACTGCTGTGGGCATTTCCTTAAACTTGTTATTTATTATCTTATTATTGGTATTATCATTATTATTGCTATTATTATTGTTATTACTATTTTAACATATATAATAACTACCAAATAATTGTAAGTTTGTCTATAAGACGACTGCATGAAAACAGAATTTGCTAGTAACCAACAAAGAGAGAATATTACTATCAACGGAGCAGCACACATCGGGAAGATCTGAAATTTACTCATATTCATTAAAACAAATGAATTCATTAGCATAATTGAGAATTCTATTAATCAAAGCGTTAGAATGATACTATCATCAATTGTTACAGTTAAATGAATGAACAAGTCAAAACCTGTGCATATTGTCTGTTTCGTTCAGGCCATGTTAATGAACATCGATTGTACTGGCAATAAACACCTGACCAATAAAATAAAAGTATTGATAGGATCTGCAATTCGAAACTATTTCTGATCGATCCTCAAACTGATGTGAATAATTTGGAGATGGGATTCAGGGATATATCCATCCCTTCCAAGGATGGAATGTACTGCTCTGACTATGGCATTTGTGTTCATTTGTTATGTATCTGATTACAGTATCATTATATCACTATAATATCATTATATCATTTATTATTGTTATTATTAGTGCTTTTATTATTGTTTGCAACTTATATTACTGTTATTATTAACCCACCCAAATAAGGAAAAAATTCCTCAAGCAAACACAAATCCAATGTTTGAGTAAGGATGAAAATAGATATAAAGATAGATTTCCAAGCGATAATTTACATGCTGTAACGGATTCAGTTCGTCAACAAACTGAACTAACCAAATAATTCATGCAGCAATTCGAAATAACTCAAAAATCGATACTATTAACGGGCCAATTGCTCCACTCTAACCACTTAGGCTTTCTTTAATCTATTGAAAGAATTTCATCTGCTCGACTAGAAGCTTCTTTGGTTGAACAGAATTACAACAGCGTTCATAAAATAATAATGACAATAATACTTAGAGAACTTTAATATTCATCAGAAAATAAATAATCCAAGATGTCCCCAGAGTGCATCAGCTCGCTTCTCATAAATAATCTCTCCAGATCTCATAAATTCTAAATGACGATTAATGGTGAAGGAATGAAGACTGATTACGGTTGCAAGAAAGGATTTCAACCGAAAAATGAAAGCTGTTTATCCGAGGAATTTGAACGTTTCAGTCAATGATAAGAATCAATGTTAGTATTATGTAGATGGATCAATTGTGCAATTGCAAATGTCAATAAGATTTATATCTGTCATAATAGCAATCACAATAACAATAATAACTATTGTCACGGAAAATAATAAAATATCTGTGACATTGATGCATCACGCAGTTTCTTAGATACCCAACGAAACATCGGCAGTATCCAGCCTGAGATTGCTATTGTTTAATTAGTACCTAGCATCTACTCATGTTGTTACTTCTATGGGATAAGTTATGTGATAATAATAATAATAATAGTGATAAGAGGAATACTGAAGCGGAAGTAGAAATATATTCGTTAAATGAATGATGAATGTGTGAATAAATGAAAATGAAGTGAAACAAAACTTACAATCGACAATAAGTAAAGGAATATCAAGCACTTTTCTCGCGAACGCATAACAATAGCGATGAGAACAATAACTATAATAATCTAATAGCAATTATAATGTTAACAATAATTTAGAGAGTAGAACGAGTAGACAATATAAAAGCAAGCTGCTAAACTAAACAATGACCAGTAGTGAGTGCTTGATTAAAGCATTTTCTTTGAAGGGGATATAGAAAGAGAGATTAGATAAGTGAAGGATATTCAACGGATATGAGAGACAGCGATGAAAGGATATCCCATGAGCATTACCATAGAAACGGACAGTCTTATGGAGTACTTTTATAGGTGAAAAAAGGATATCGCTTGATACCGAGAAACGCGTATCGCGTGAATTATACGTTGAGAATTTTAATGAGACTGCTAGCGAAATGAAATCGCTATAGAGAGGATATCTATGCATGGATTAACTGCTTAGTTAGGCAAACATAAGTGCCAATGGTCCTTTCAGGCTTTTGATCTTCACAAATGCTTTTGGCTGAAAGAAGGACCGAAATTCAACAATTCAGTAGCCTCCCTTACACCGGGTTTTCTCAGCTGATAACATAAAAAATCAGCCGAATATCGGTAAATTGATGTGGTGATCAAATGGTTTACTGCAAAAATTCGTCAGCAATATCAAACTCGTTATGATTAGATAAGCATTCAATAAGATAAGATTCAATTCGTTATGATCAGATAAGCATTCAAACCATTTCTGTGAGATAAGCGAAAAAGTATCATTACATGGAGCATTATGTCGTAATTAATTCCTAAAATCATTCCTCAATTTCCCGATAATATCGTCTGCGAATTAGCTCACGATTAGAGCAGCAGTAATCCCAGCTATGAGAAGCATTCGATATGCGAGAGATAAACGCGGATTGCACGCATCTTTAGGAACACCTATAGAATGCAGTAATTAAATAACAATGCATCTCTATAAATACCATTTAGTTCACCATACAATTACACAGTCCTTAATTATCTAACCTGATTGCATAACAATAAATAAAATAACACAAAAAAATAAATGCAGTCAAAATATGTGTATAGCGGTCAAATCCTGAGTGCATTAATTTATTTTATGATTTATCTCCACGCATTTTTATTCAGATTCAGTTTTATCCGGCTGAGTGAGAATCTATCTGGAAACGAGATTCATTTTTGGAGTTGTACAACTGATTCATTTGTCTGATTTTTCGTAATTTTAATTTAGATTATTCATAATTTGCTGTTTTTTCATTCGTTATACTCGATTCTAACCGATATTAACAGAATGACGTTTCGATAGTGTCGAATTCATTAATGGATAATTACATAAAAGTTGTATTTGAAAGCAATTTAATTGAAGGCTTAGTTGAATACTAAATTTGAAACGACCAGTCGCCTTTTTAGATTTCAGATCACGTTCTTAAATTCGACTATTGACTTTTGAAGTGAATGCGTTTGAAGTTGTCGTTGGAGTGTCGACGATAAGACTCTAAGTAGTTGTTGAATATGAAGGGAAGATGAATAGCCAAAAAAAAACGGATATCTGTTATAGATATTACTGGCATCTTCTTGCAGTAATATGATTGCTTATCGCAAATATCTAATCTCTTCAAGCATTTGCAAATACATGAATTTGATAGGAATCTAATCGAGTTCATTGGATTCGCTTCAATTGAATCGAGAGAATTCTCAACTGAAAAAGTATGCTCGTCGTACCCATTCGATCTACTCTGATCAATCTTATCTTCAAGATCAATGCAAATGAATCAACTTTTTTTGCATAAAACTTCTCGAATGATAACATCATGAAAACGCAAATTTGATGGAAGCGATTAGAATGGTTAAATGTAATCGTCGGAGAAAACATCATTCAATCATTCATTTAACTCATCATTTAACTTTTTATCAAAGTTATTTTTTTGAAAGCATCCTTTGCAAACCATTCAGTATCTCTTGTCATCTCTCTTCTCATGATTAAGTGAAATGTGACGACGAGAGTTCATCAACACTGGAATTGGTTTCAAAAAAAGTTTGCTTGCACGATCCTCTTGATTGCATAGAATTCCATTCACTTAAACAGTAATTACAATAGCTCATTGAATTTCACTGTCTTAGTTATCATCAATAAAATCACCACAAATAACAGTTTCATTTTTCGTTTCTCGCTATCGGTCTTTCCTTTCCCAAAGCTAACCATATTATCGCCGATAATCATATCCTGTCATCTAATTTTAATCTCGATTGCTCATTCGATGATCAAAGAGCTATAAGGTTACTTACTACTACTGCCCAATAATTCCTCGGAAGATGTGTCATAAAAATGCAGAACAAAATTCATCCGAAACTGGATTTCACTAGAATTAGAATAATTCAGTCAAAAAGAATGTCGATTAAAATTGAAAGTGAAATCAAAAATGAGTTGGTCGAATCAATGAATAAATAAAAAGAGTGGATGGATGTAATGATGAATAAAATAAACAAAAATATTCTTTGATGTTTGTAAGATGTAAATCATATCCAAAGAAGTGTTATCGAGTGTTTTACTGTTGTTTTTGTTTGATCTGAACAACTTTTGAACTAACAAAATCTTATAAGATATATCTATCGCTCGATTAGATATTACATATCCTCTCCATTATTCATCTTTCTATTCATCTAAAAAAACAAACCATTTCACCGATATTCATTTACTACTGTTCTTCACTTATTCTTAATCCCCACTTGTGGCTTTGAGTTCATTACTGGTATTATTCATACTTTTATTATTAATGCTATTATCATTATTACTATTATTGTTATTATTGTTATTATTATTATTGTTATTATTATTAATATTATTATTATTATCAATGATATTATTATTATTGCTATTACTATTGATTCTATTATTGCTATTACTAATATTATTGTCCTCATTATTATTAGATATTGCTATTGTATCCTTCCGCATTCGCTAAATCGTTTATTATCTGACCTTATAATAATGGAAATTTGCTTGATGAATGATTCGTTCCAAACCAGTTTAGGTTTCAATCGAACCGTTTGAACAAATTGTGGTCATACACTGAAGTTTCACTCAATTATTTATTACTTTCACTAACAATAAGTGCAGCAAATATATACATCATTGTTAAGCCTCTAATATCCGAATTTATAGAACAACCACGCAGATCCTCTCTACAATTGAATTCAGCACATTCTCTAGAATCAAAAAATATATATCTTACTGCAATCTAACATTTAGTTCAAAAGACACGTGAATTTCTAAGAGTATTTCATTCAACCTAGAGCGATTTCAGTGTACAGCCCCAAACTTTACAGATTTGATCTAAATGTTGATCGATTGCGCACCACAATGAGAACGTCAAGAGTGCCATTTTCAAGCCACCTTTATACTCACTCAGATTCATCCATTAATTAAATGAATTTCCCACGTTATCAGATTCAACAAATTCTTTTGAATCCGAAAAGTATATGTGTTGTCAGAGGATAACTATGTCGAGTGAATTAAGTGAAGTACAAGGATTACATGAATCCTAAAGAAATACGAAAATACCTGATTCCTAGAGAACTATGTGATTTTAAATGAATCCTACAGAAATATGAAAATATGTGAATCCTAGCGAAATACATGAATTTCCGAGAGTAGTTCATTGCAATGCCAAACTTAATACGTTTGATCTCAAGTTGATCAATATGAATCATAATAACAATATCAGAAGTATCATTTTTCAAACCGTCTTTACACTCAGGTTCGTTTATGAATCAAAAGATTCCTTAATACCATCGGATGAAAAGATCCTGAGCTAAACTCACAGTTTAGTTTAGATCTCATCTTGTTGATATGATCTGTTCTCTCTCTAATCGTTTAACCGAGCGATTTCCGTGTATTGTCTGAGTATTGCTATAGAAACGAGCTGTCTTATGAAGCACTATTAAAGGTGTAATTCATCAAGCTCAAATTATTATTAAAAGTCTCGAGATGTGCAGTTCCAAATAAATTCATCCAACTCAAATATTGATCAGATAAAACAATTACTTTTATTCTATGTATTACTTTTAGTTACACTAAGTAATAATAATGCTATATATTATTAATACAAAACAATAAATTTTTGTTTACATTCACAAACACAACAACTTGTATACAATACTTGAACAGTGACAAATACTTTCCACATAACATATGTTTTGTAGCGTTGTTGAGAAGTTTGCAAATGCAAACAAATAAACATTTTTATATTCATATACATAATTCATTCATATAACTCTTCACTAATACTTATAAACTGTAATTGTTAACATTTTAAAACAGTTAGAAGCATAATAAAACAAATAAAAGGTTTAGCATAATGTGCTAACAATAAGTGTGAAACTTCTTAATGCATTTATCTTTTGTATTATTCTCAATCTGTCCATTTCCACATTATAGTTTTCTTGATTAAGACTTATATTTTTGCTTGATTCAATGATAATATTGATATCAATATCAATAATAATATTATTATTGTGGTCATGATTACTTATATTATTATTATTATTATTATCATTTTTATGATTCGAATTATTTAGTGTCTTAAATGTATCTTCAATCCTCGACGATGTGTCTCAAATTGAACCGTTTTAAATGTTTAATAACAGTAAAAGATTGATTTATAACAAATGAATTCAACTGCATCGTCAATTGATTAAATCGAAATGAACTTGAAGTAGAGGATATATAGGGCATTTTCATTGTATAAACGACCTTTCAGATGCAATTTTGCTGATCATTATTAGCTGAATTTAAATATATTTCCTATAAAAAATATTTTATCCAAATCTTTTCTTCATCTTATTATTATTTATATTATTGTTATTACTATTTGTATTGTTATTATTTATATTATTGTTAGTTTAAAGGAGAGCACAGCACTGAATGAATACATTAAAGAAGTTTTACTGCACTGCGTTTATGAGTTACAGTATAGTGATATGCTGAAGATATTATTGCTATCATCATCAAGTAATGAGCAATTTTTAGTTTGTTTGTTTTATTAGTGTTATTATTGTTATTCTCTTTATATCCATTGTTTGTCAATATAATATCACATAAAGTTGGGATATTGAATACCATTTTGATCTGTTATTTGATCTCGTTCATTCTAGTTATCATATTTCATAAAGGAAGACATCATTTGCATATTTATTGGATTTATTACTATTATTTTGATTGTTATTATTATTATTATTATTATTGAACACAATAATCAAGCAAATTTCAAAAAGCTCTTCAATGAACTGACCTTGTGTTCAACATTCTGCATTCAGATCACAATCGATCTGTTTACTACCTAATAAATAATCACATTATTGGTATTCATTTCGGAAGTATCAGATTAAAAGATTACTCATTATGTTGTTATGATTAAGTTAATTATTACTATCCAATAAGATTATTCATACAATAGTAGATGTTGGTTACATGTATAATTATGTAACTGATCAATAGAGATCCATATCCGTTTCAATCAACTATGAATCATCGTGATCATTAAAATACTTTTCTATCCCACATTATCCATGGACTTAACAATATAAATATGTAACGATATGAAACTCTGAACCTCATTAATAACCTCAATTACCTGTTATTAATATGCAATCAATATGTTTTACCTGTATGACAAATTCCTTTATATATTCATTAATAATAATAATAATAATAATAATAATATTATTATTATTATATAATAATATTATTATTATCATTATTATTATTATTATTGTTACAATTAATGTTACATACCTCTATCGCATGCGTATTTAAAATAAGCCTCAGAAATCGGTCAAATCCGTTTGGATGGGATGATGTTCTGCATCGTTTATCATTAACCATTGCTTGTTGCTATTACTACTATTGTTATTATAATATTATTATGAACCATGCTGTAGAATACAACTCTAAACAATTAATTCTATAACTATTTCATGAGACTGAGTGCTACGCGTGAATATCACAAGTATAAAATTTAATTCAGATTGACATTAGGTGAATGGCGGAAATAGATATGTTTATTTTGTTGTTTATTTATTTATTTATTTGTGAATATGAATTATCATTTCATATTGATGACAACAGTAATAATAATGACTGAATCTATTCGAGCATTAAAAGTAGCCATAATGATTCGAATGATAAATGGTATTTGAACATATGAATTTGATCGAAATTGATCAGTGATTCAATGTTTTTGATTGATTTGATAGGTTTTTAATGCACAGTTTATTGGTGTGTTTGTTTGGATTGTATAATTGAGATTCGTTTTGAAATTTATTTAAATCGCTCTTAATTGATATGACCAGAGATGGGCAATATTCATCAAAACTTTAGCGGTGATACTCGATAATTCGTAACCAAAATTTCGTTAATCGTCTATCGTCAACTGTTAATCCTCATCGTTAACGGTGTATTTGATAAAATGAAATAGTTAATCCTCACTGAAACATATCATCTGGATGGTTCCGTTCACAATACCTCAGTAAATTTGTACCTAATTGCTCTGCATAATATCAATTCGATTTTTTTGAAACAAGAATTTCAAACGAATCAACTCAAGATGTATCTCGTGAAAAACATCACGACAGCGATTTCGTTAACTTCTTAAAGCTCGAGACAATCGCTAGTTATCGTGTTAAGACAATAGTTAACGACGATACCAAGCGATTAACGGAAATTTGTGAAGTTGTTCGCAACTGTGCTTATAACACCAACTGTAATTTATTGTTGTCTAATTTAAGTATTAACGCAAGTTATCCAAAGCTGATAAGTGAGAAGAATGCTACTAGAACCTCTATAAACTGGTTGAATGTCATCACATTAATAACATCTATGATATAATCAACTGAAGTGATAATTAAATTATGCCTTAATTAGTTAATTCAATAAGTCGCACAATCCTTCCAAATTCTCTGATTTCTGCTTCATTTGTAGAAAGTGACGGCGATTCGTTGCCGTTGTTTTACAGTTCGAAGCAAATGCGTATTTTTGCTTTAAAATTTGTTTGGTCACTACTTAAACCTAAACGTCGTCGCAAACAAGCATGGTTTGGTGAATGTCTTCCGATGGAAAACTAAAAAAGTTGGTCAAGTCGATCATACCGTTTTGAAATCCATCGATATCCAGCATTATTTATCACTTTCATCCACAACAAAAAATCTCAGATTGTCAATATGCACCCGTTTTTTGCCCATAAAATCCATTAGTTGTCCAGCAATTGCACTCAGCCTTTTTGTTTATCGACTATATTCTTCAAACATCCGTTCTCCCATAGCAGTATGCCATTATTACACCCGTTCCTCAAACTTGGGTAATTAAAACCGATCGAATTTCACACACACACAGATAATTTGATCCAAGCCAAATCATAGCATGGCTCAGGCTCGGCAACATCAAACTTTCCTCTGGGAACGGGAAGAAAGTTTGAGTGCTGCTCTACCAATGTCATCGATTCTCATACATTATTTTCTGTTCACATTCTACCCTCATTTTAGTTTTATGTCTGTTTGTGATGAAATGCTTCGCTTTGAAAAAAACATGTGATCTCAACGAACAATGCTTAGTTATTCCCAACATATTGAATAGAATGAGGTTGAACAAATAAAAAAGCATGCGATGTGATAATATGGCGTTGCTTGAATACTTGCTTGAATACTTCACTGGAAAAAATTATGTCTGCAGCGATTAAGAGCACATTTGTAGGTAACAACATCTGTAGAGACATGAACATAAACCAATTTTCTATCACTAAGTATTATGTAAATGTTAACATCTGATAACAAATCATAATGACAAACAATACTTAAGATTGAAGTCAGAGAAATTCAGTGCAACAATTCCCTGGGATACTCGCGTAATTCAGTGCTGATACTAATGGCCTTAACGAAGTAAAACCAACAAACAACTTGAGAAGTAAGTAAGATGGGTTTTCAACACAACAACAAATGTGTGAATTTAATTTTGAAAAAAAAAATTCAAAAAATCACGATCGGATTATCGCGCCGTCTGTAATCCAATCGCCATCATAGTGAGCACTCATATCTAGTCGGATCATTTTTTTGCGCTTTCAAATGCATTATTCTCAGTGGAATCGTTGTTTGTCTCTTCATTGATATCTCTTTTGTAAACTGATTATTGCTAGTTGCGAACCCAAAACCGTTCCTATCCGATATAACATCCATCCTTGCGCTTATATAAGCCAGTCACTTGGTAGATCATAATCTATCACGTTCTAGAGCAGTGCGGTCAATGCCTCTTGCGAAATTATCAATTACTAGAACTTTCATTATGCCATCTTGAGACCGAAACTCTTTCAGTATCATTTTTCCTCTGAGAATTCACGGCTAACGTGAATACCAGATGCCTGGATTCCACTACTGGACAAATCTAGTGCCGATATATTAGTGTTCATTTCACGCGTAATGAAAATCAGAGTACAGTAAACATCGCCGATCGCTCATTTCCTTTTCTTCATTCATTATGCACGACCTTCGTAGCGGATTATCACTGATGTGATTAATTAGCGAACGTTCACTCGGATTTACATTCTTTTCATTTTCGTTTGATTTATTCTTTTATCACCGATGATTATTATTAGTGCTGCTGATATTGCATGATATTAATTTTCATCTCATTTCAATAATTTAATCAAATTAAGATCAAATCAGTATTTTATGATATCTTGAATTCCTTCTAGTCTGTCACCTTCAATTGTATATAACCAATTAGTAGATAATAATAATGACAACAATAATAACAATAATAATAGCAATAATAATATGAGTAAGATTGGCTTGTACAATGACCGAATTCATATTGCATGAAACATAATTCAGACAATGCTATATTAAGCAATTGAAGCAACAATAAATTTATTTACGAAATATGCAGATAAATAAACAGATAAATTTTGACAAATAAAATGCCATATAGAAACAGATATAAGTACGATATAATAAAAGCAATTGTTAATCATTGTGTATACACATGAAGATTTGTACAAATGTTTACATGTCTGCAAAATTCGCCTTCTAATAGCCACAACACCACTAATATTAATCATCACAATAAGAATTTGATTAATAAAACTCTTGAATAACTCATTAAACTTTGCAAAGTTATTTCACAGTATTGTCATACAACGCAACAATGATAGTACTGAAATGTAATCGAAGTAATTCAATGGCTTTCATGCGCATTGTATCGCATGCATTATTATGCAATATCACTTTATTCAAATCGCTATTTATAATCAGCTAGTTGAACGTAACACCTATAACTCTTCAGTCGCTATCGATAGGTGTCTGCGAATTAGTCTCAAGTTATCTTAGCGTCAACTCTCTTTGAAGCAATTTCATCACTTTGCTAACATTCCATTCATCAGATTCTATTCACCTTCTGAGAAGTATACATTTTGTCAAAGGATATCCATCACTGAAGAGATATACCCTCAGATATATTCTCAATTTGCGATGAATGTAGCTTCATATTGGCGGTTAGTCGGAACCAGTTTAATCATGGTAGGTCATTATGTTACTGATGATATTTCAGAGGCTATCTCAATAACCTATCCAGGTTTGAGAATTTATAGATCAATCAGTCTTTTATTGCTCTCAAGGAAGTGAAATCTGCAAAGTGGTTACTAATTTGATGGATTTTGAGACGTACATTTGGAATGATTAAAATCCTGGAATGTCGATCCTGAATCTCTCGTTTCTGGTCAATACTTATCAAAAGATTTCACAGTATACTGCATGATATGATCGAGCTCTATCAAAAGAGCCCTTCCCATCACAATAAGATAACCCCAAGGCGGAGTACAAGACGCCGAAAATCCGGATTTTTTCACACCAATCGCTCTCGAGCATAATTTTGCCTCTTTAGCGGGACTCGAGTCTGTCAGTTTCTGATGGATTCACCAACTGAGGTATTGCATATACCGTTTACTATCATCTTAAGGGATACCTCATGCTTTGTATCCATTTATATAAATTCATTGTAATACATAATATCTTCAATTTAGACGGTTAATTTGAACGAATAGATACAGTGCAGTTTGAATGATTCGTATGGATTTTAAAACAAGGATTCAAAATCGAACCGTTCAGATTTAGTTTAATATTTTAATTAGTTGAATGCAATAACGGTTGTGAACATATGTTACAGGAAGTAGTAATGAACTCTTAAAGGAAATTTCTTTTCTTTAGGAAATCATAAAATAAAATTTTCACAAATGAGATGTTTCCTAATGAGAACCACATTTTCAGTGTGTAAAAATTCCACTCAACTCAGCCACACTCTATTCATAACTGAATTTTGATTAGTCATATTTTCATTTTATTCATTTATTTCTTATAATATATTCCACTATATCAATACCAAACACTACCATGTGAATTTTCAATTATTCATTAGTTTTTTCGATGTTTTTCACTATATTCATTTGATCAAAACTGAAATCAAATGCGCATATTTTCTTTGAATTAATCATTCACAATATTTTACCACTATTATTAATATTTATACCATTACTATTACTATTACTACCATTGTTATTATTACTATTATTATTATTGTTAATATTACGTGTGAAGTATCATTTATGCCAGTAAGTCATCGAATAATATTTATGAGTTGAATGGTATAATATGAAACTTGCACTCGACAATTCAAAACGGTTTGCTTTGAAACTGTATTGAAATGCTCATATTTGATATTCTCACAGAATGTCGAGTACTTGAGATATCGCATGAGAAGGTTTGACGAATTATTATTACAGTTATTACGTGAGTATTATTATTCGTTACTGACTAATCATTTGCTGCTGATTTATTATTTGTTAATAGTGTTATTATTGCTTATTATTTCTATTTGACTGAGAATAATTTATTTATTCATTAGTAATTACGATGTAGATTAAATTAATATGATGATTAAGAAATTCAGTGATTTCTTCTTAAATCTTGAAGCACCCGAAATCAAATGTCTTAGATTACGGATAACAGAGTAAAAATCATAACTTATTGCTCAGAGAATTTAGATAACAGGGATAATTTATCACTAATCACAAATTGTCCTAGATGGCCGACAGTATCACTGAGTTTTATGAAGCGCCAGTATAGTAGACACGACCTATCGTTGTACTAGAATCAGGCTTAGTCGATATAGTTACGTGATAATGATAATATATCCCAATGCTATATTACGGTATTGAGGGTTGGTCAGATTCGTTCACAGGAAAGTGTGTTATTACATCGTTATAGAATTGCTTTATTGAGTTGTACTAGAGTTTTATTGGAGTATATATGAACATATATAAACGAGGTGTTATCTTTATGCAGACATATCGCAAATCATTGCCATATGCAGTAGAATAGAATAGATCATACATCCAATCTCAGTCTGTCCATCGGATGTTGTTGGTTGATCTACTTCTATCATCCACTTATCTGCTTTCATAAATCCTTTTAAAAGTACTCGATAAGGATCATTTTCTGTAGGTTTTGTTTTCTTTGATCATTGTTTTATTTGAAAAACCCTTTAGATTAAATCTTTTAATTCAACTTTGAGGTTTAATTCAGAGATTATTTTGAATTGCTATTGCAAGCGATTTTAGAAGGTGTGCAAAATACTATTGTAAACAATGGTCAAGTACGAAGCGATATTCGTTTAGTCATGAGGATCGTAATGGGATTTATTCCTCAATAGTTTTGTTTCCCGAGTTTTTAGTCATATTTCCTTCCCCATCGGTGAAGGGGTCTTTTAGTCAGGTTCTCGACCAAAAAGTTGCTCCTCATAGGAACATTGTAAATTAGTAGAATATTTTAAAAGAATTAGTGCATATGAATTTAAATCAGTCAATTAACTAATTGAAATCGGAATTGAAATCAATTAAAGACAATTATGTAAGTAGGTTATTAATCAAATCTCTTGTTCATTAATAATAATTGTTGTTATAATTATGATCACGCAAGTGCGATCATTCCTTTACATAGATAGATCAGATGGTGCAGCGTTCGGTGCTGCATTAATCATTCACGCTGTATCATTTCAATACTTTGATAGTTTCATTTATTGAAATAATTTTTAAATGTCAAATTTTAACTTTAAATTAGCATCTATTACCAGTCAATTAAGATCTCCAAATATTTGGTATTAAAAAATGATGTAATCGTAACGTGGTATAAGGTGTCAAAAAACAAACGCGCGATACCTCGAACAAACGGTTAAAACTAATTAATGTTAAAACTAATTTTTCGGTGTTAAAACTAATTCATTATGACGTGTCATTCAACTGAAAAATTTCTCGACTAAGATATCTATTTCAATAAAATGAAAATGAATCTTAATTAACTGAAATACAACGCAATAAATCACTATTTAAGTAATTTTCATTGACCCATCACAGTTCGATTTCATTTCAATTTTATGCCATTCTGTATTCGTCTCGATTCATCATTACCACTTCAACCGTTCAACTTTAATGATTATCTCGAGTTCACCAGAATCTTCACGATGATATTCGATTATTCGCTTACCAAAACGAGAATCTATCGCCGATTCCACTTTTGTTAACTTCCCAAATTTAATCGCTAACTTTCACAATCGCTCCCGTTAACGCAATCGCTACCTCGTTAACGGAGAATAAACAACAATAACGAAATGATTAACGAATAGCGGATCCATGCTCATCTGTGCTTATCTCGTTCATAAACTTCTACTCAGTTGATAACTTCTAATTAAATTCAGATAAAACAATGCGAATGTCGAAGTTGATAAATTGGATTCAATTGAAATAAATTCAATGAATCGATTTGGACATATGAATAATCAAATTATCTTATATGAACTGATCAATTTGTGTGTGTAAATGTGGTAACGATTGAATATACAGCAACGATAATAATAATTATAATAATATTGATAATAATAACAATATTAATAATAACTATAATAATAATAAAAATCTTGGATAGCCATCAAAGGATTTGTACTGTTTAGTGGACATTGGTCATCTATAGTGGTCACTCATTCATTGAATATAAGTACTATATTGATGTATAACAATGAATAGCCGCATCACATTCTCATCTCTAAGGTTGGTTGCTCAAGAATGAACTCTTATGTGGTCAATATGTGTTCATTGTTATTTGTATTATATAATACATAATTGAGGGTATTGATAACAATCAGTGGAATATTGTTGTACAACGCTGTGTTATCCTCGATTGACATCCACTGCACCCGGATATCAGCCATCCAAGGTGATATCCAAACTATGAGTGATAACGGACAAACTGTCGATACTAAAAGCTCGTCGGTGGCTGAGTTGACTTTGAAGGAGACTTTATGTCTTAATTTCACGGTTACTATTATCATTACACATATCAAATACATAATATTCATTCAATAAGCGAATAGCTTCTCGAATTCGCTCTATTGTACAATTTGCTCGATTGTATTTCTATTGTTTCATGATCAAAATACAAAAGACAACAAAAAGATGAGTTAATTTTTGGGACGAACGGACGGACGGTCAATCGTTTTACCCGCGTTTCAAATTGAGTTGACTAATTCAAAAGGGCAATATTAATTCTAGATGATGGTTGAATGACTAAAATAATTTTGCAGTCAGGGTCGAGGTCAGGCGCAAACCCGTCCTCATCAACCACTCAATTGCACACCATCGAATTCGTTCGAATGGAACAACAATTTCCAATTGTAGCAAAATACAAATTCGCTATTCCTCAAATCATCTCCTCATGTATTTGTGACTGTGCTGGTGCTGAACAGTATTGCACTGTTGAATCTTATCGATATAAGTTCGGTTTTCTTCCAGTCATTTGCTAAGTCATTTACCAATATTTCTTCTTAGTATTTTCTGTTCACAATGATTATTCAGTAATTAATATTATACTTAATTAAGGAATTGTACAAAAGGCTCAATATGCTATCGAACATATCATGCGCATCAGTCAAACGCCGGATGTTTGACACAATCGTTGAAGAGTGAAGTGTGCTGCGATGTCGCTATTGAACCATATAACGTGAGTTATTATTAATGAATATCATAATTGTAATGTTATTTAAGTTAAGTTAGTAATTATAAGAATAACAAAATGATAATTACAGAACAAGATGTATACAGCAATAAAGTTGAATCAACCAGACACAATAGTGGTTTTAAAGCATAAAATATATGAAAGGATAGCAAACCGTTGGATTGAAGCATCCTCAGACGAGTTCGATGCGATCATCAATAAAGGATCGGCGATCATTGAGTCGATCGATCGACGGAAAGTTCGTTATCATTACAAATCTTACTACTGTTATTGCAATTATTTACTGCAATTACTGTTATTATCTAAAATTAAAACGATTCAGATCGAGATTCGAGTAACGTCAGGCCGAGTGATACGTGAGATGAATGCTGGGATGTACTACTATTCAGATGAAATCGAGATGCTAATGACTGGGATTAGACTAAATGAACCATCTGAAAGTGATATACACAAATTGGGTTGGATGAGGAACGAAAACGGGAAATGGATTATACGAAATGGCATCATTAAAATTACTGATTCACAGGTGTTTGCTTATCCTCATTATTGTTCAAAACGAGTACCATCATCATTAGCCAATCTATCTTCATTGCCTTTTCTTAAACGAATTCACTCCATTCCAAAACTTACCTCTGTTTATCTTTCATTTACCGTTTTTCCGAATAACTCAATCAAATAATTGGGTTGATCTTACCAAATCAAAGAGATATGTTGTCCTCTTGAGCGCTATTCTGTGTGATCTTTCATGCAGATCACCTGACTGGCTCATGTTCGTTTTGAGTGATTTGCAATAGTATGATGAAACTGCTGACTTGTGCTAAAATAACGATCAACCAACCTTTAGCATATAACGGTGGAAAGTTGTAAAGGACAGAAATACTTGACTCGGTACAATTTGGAATATTTCGTCAGTGGGAATGAAGGTTTGAGCGAGCTGGATTTGGGATTTCCGGTAGATGATGAGAGTTGGGTGGAGGATATTAGCATTGCAAATGACCGACGCTCTGTTCGGGTGGTGCACGCTGAAGGCACCGCCATTCACCTCACCATTAACACTGATATCAGGCTGGTTTTATCAATATCTTATCATTATCACTGCTGTCGTTATCAATACCATTGCTATCATTTCATACTGATAGATACAATGAATTTCAGACCATTAATAGTCCACCATTCATCACAATTCAAATCCTTCAATGGTTCCATCCAAATGGATGACAAATCAAATCGTTATCTTAACCTCACAATCACGGTAAACGTTTCACTTATTATTTCTGATAATAATAGCATAATTAACATTAATAATGACAGTAAAATAGCAAAATTAAGGGTGGCAAAGGCACACTGATTGGATACGTGTATCGAAGCGATGATAAACTGTCAACGGAATGGAGTTTCAGTGTTGAGATGGGCTCAAAGGTTAGGTCATCATTTATGACCATAATTGGTGGCTTATCATCCACTATCAACTCGGATCGATTCGTTTGTTTACATCCCGTTGGCAATACTTACGGTGAAATTTGTAATTGGTTGAGGTTAGCGATCTATTCCCATGTTCATTCATTCGCAAAATATTATCGTTTCAAAATAATTATCAGCTAGTGAATATCAGTGGTTCTCAATCATTTATAGAAAATCGCCTGGTTGAGCTAATAAATCAAACTGCAGCTCACCTCTCTTAATCTACCAGCTACTTAATACTATCTTTCTTAATCTTTCCTAATTTTCTTCGTTTAATTTTTCAAATCTTAACGTATCCATCTTAATCTACGACGTTTCTTTCTTAATGTACGAGTAAAACACTTCAAAAACGTTATCTCAACATGAGATTAATAACGATTCTAGAGATATTCTAGAGATATGTAAAATAATGATTAATTGATAACGATTAAACACAAAATCTGAGAATCACCAAATATTGAATATGGCATCACAATGATGCAAACAATCTGACTAACCATCACGCATTCCACATGCAAACGAATACAACTGATTCACGTTTGTTCACAAGTTCAACTGCAGAATTTCATCTAAAAATATAACCAACAAACTTCTTGTCTATTACTAAAGCATTTCCATGCGATAGTGAGTGCCAGCTGATATGTCCGCATTAATCTACGGAATGAACCCACGATTGCCAACTGCGATCCGCATTCGCCCATCTACCGACTCTATCGCCAGATTCGCCCATTTGCATGCGATTTTCGTGCTGCACTGGGGGATATCACCCAGGCTGAGAGCCAGTCAATGATGAAAATCTTAGTTTTGATAGAAATGAATTAAACTGAACCAGTGATAAATAATGGAATGTACATTTCAGATATGAATCAAAATCGCTGAAAGCTGACAACCATCAAGCACATCGTTGGTACGTGGGTATCGGTGAATGCCCAGGCTGTAACGAACGAGGTGTCGACAACTTTCTGCAGAAACTCGATCCTCGCGAGTGGATGAACGGCTTGAATTCAACCACTGAAATCGTCACGTGCATTCTCGAGATCACTCTCGTCATCACCGCTATACTAATCACCATTCTTATCATCACTAAATGCTTAATACCTCTCATCAAATTTTTCATTTGTTTTACTAAACCATACAAAAAATAATTAATTGCTCTTGCTGTAATTATAATTGTTTCTTTGTTACATCTTAACAAACCTCGGTGATTATCATTGTGTTAACAGATCATTAAATGTGCATTTTTGTGGTATTCTTCTGTATATCACAGATCAATTTGTTTGTGATTATTATCGTTATTGCTGTAACTTTATTATTACTATAATTGTTATTATTATGAATATTATTATTAATAATTGATTGTGATCCACGAATTCTAGTACGCTTGCCTTTTATTTTGAAATATTGTTGTTGTAAAGTCACTGTTAACAGTGATACTAAAATTGTTTGATAATTATTCAGTGAACTTGATGTAATGTAATAGAACGACGAGAAAAGAGAGCAATTCCATGTTCTGTACTATATTAATTAACGATTCAAGTAATTAATATAAACCTAATGATGTGCCTTACAACGGGTATTTCTGTATTTGATATGAATGTGTGTCCATATAACTGATAAACAAATCGAGAGTCATCCCAAAATTCAGCTTAATTCCAGATATTCCTTCGTATTCACTGAATACAAAAGAGAGACTGTTAAAAGAAGGAATATCTCGACGAATATTTCATTAATCGGACATTGTTTCGAGTATCAGTACCAATGTGTTGTTGCATTGAATCTATTTTGATTGAATCTGATTATACAACTGGTAAAATATCATAAATTCAACGTCTGTTACTTCCTTAATTGTCATTCCTCAATGCTTATTCAATAATAATAATAATAATAATAATAATAATAATAATAATAATAATAATAATAATAATAATAATAATAATAATAATAATAATAATAATAATATTAATAATAATAATAATAATAACAATGATAACAATAATAATATAAACAATAATACTAGTAAGAATAATAAGAATAGTAATGGTAAAAAAAATAATAATACCAATAATAATAATAATAATAATAATAGTAATAATAATAATAATAAAAACAATAATAATAAGAAAAATAATAATAATAATAATAATAATAATAATAATAATAACACTTACAAAAAAATAATAAAAATTAAACATGTTAAAAAATTTTAAAACTTTTTGACTCTGAAACCTTTTAAAATTATTAAAAAAATTATTAACACAAAGAGCCTAGATTTGCTTGCACGCCAGGCTCCCCCCTGATATCACACAAAACTACAGGACAAGTCCTCTATTGTGTTTTCAAAACACAAAATAATAGTTTAAAAAATTACTAGAGACAGGTTCCCCTACCTCTACTTTACTACAACTTACTCCCCTATAGGCAATTGATGGATGATTTGTACCGTTTTTAAATAAACTTCAGCCACCCATTAAAAGCAACTTACTGTCTTTTACAATTTCATCTAGCCTCTAAAACTAGAATCCAAAAATTAAATTATTGTAGGCCAAATTAAATCTTTCTCATAAGCCAGATATCTATCTATTTTTATAGCAAAGACTAAAATTACAATCCTTAA